>PVJS01018973.1:0-34242 GCA_004027185.1 Glis glis | reverse complement strand
GTGTGTGTGTGTGTGTGTGTGTGTGTGTGTATGTGTGTGTGTGTGTGCACATGTGCACACACATGGGTGCATGCGTGATAGTAGAGAAGATGCTGAGCAGTAACTAATACTATTTCTTAATGTCCCTTAAATTAAGTGGAGTTCTGGGATACAGCTTCTGGTACGCTGTGGAAGACAGGATTTTCTTGTTGTAGAAGGGAGTTTATGGTGTTTCCTAAAGAAGGTTATATGAAATATTAGTTTCTTTGGGGTGCTTTATCAGTCACAGTTCTATTAGAGAAAAACAGAACCAATTTTACATTGAGAGGCCTATAGGAAGATAGATAGATATTATGATATATCTTAGGAGAAATATATACACACACCCACATAAACAACGCATTCATTTATTTATAATAGTCACTTATATTAAATATATTACTTTATGTTTTATGTTTATAAATACATACATTTATAAATATTTTATTATTTAAAATATAACTTTAAATTTATTAAGCCTATATTATGATTAAAATACTGTAAGTTTATGAACAAGCAAATATGTAATTTATTGATTTCTAAGAAGGGACATGTGCTTGTGGAGGCTGGGAAACCTGAGGTCAAGTAGTAGACTGGAAGTCTTGATGCTGGGGTTCTCAGATGAACCTCAGTTTTACCTTAAGGCCTTTCAACTAATTGGATGAGACCTATCCAGATTATGGAGGAAAATCCCCTTTACTTTAATGCCCATGAACTGTAGGTATTAACTATATTTACAAAATACCCACACAGCAACATCAAAGTTAGTGTTTAATTGAGTAACATGCTACTATAGCTTAGCCAAGTTGGCACATCAAATTAACCATCACAGATGTTAATAACTGTAAGACCAAATAAGGGTTGAGAGGTTAAATAATTTGGGAAATGTTAGATTAAACATTGCTCTCAGATTTTTCAATCTTTAATGTACTCAAATATATTGTGGCTTTTTTTTTTTTGCGGTACTGGGGATTGAACCCAGGGGCATTCTACCTCTGAGCTACACCCCCAGCCCTATTTTTTATTCTTTATTTTGAAACGGGGTCTCGCTAAGTTATGGAGGGCCTCACTAAGTAGCTGAGGCTGGCCGCGAACTTGCTATCCTCCTGTCTCAGCCTCCCAAGTACTGGGATTACAAGCGTGTGCCACCACTCCTGACTTATTGTGGCTTTTAACTGACTTGACCAAGGGTATTTTTTCCTGCTCCCCTAAAGAAGATCTCACTAGACTAATTTTTCACAGAATACACTTTGGAAAACACTGGATTAAACTAACTAAGAAGAGGGGCTTTATTATATTTTTATACTATTTTATTTGCTCCTGTATTTCTGTTGTGTTCTTAAATGTATCCCCTTTCTTTGCCAAATTGTGGGCCCTTTTTCAATCATACTTTGCATCCTCACAAAGTGGAAATTTAATAAATGTTGACTAAGAAATAATTGTAGATAAATAGATGGTTATTAGTTTTGGGTTAATGATCTTCACATTTGCTAAGAATCATCACTTTTCCTTGGCAGAAATTAAATTGCTATAGCTTTAAAATGTTTGCTGCTCTTTGGGGATTTTCCTCACTGTGGGGACCCAGTCAGTGAGTCTGAGCTGGATCTGTATTCGGGGCATCATAAGCCTCATTTTACTACTTGTACTTTTTAATGTAATGGTCTACATCTTTGTTACACTTAAGAAAGTCTTTAAATCCAGACAAAACAAGAAAATGAAAAAAACGGGACAGGTTAAGTTCCTGAAAGTGTACTTGCTTGGGTTGGTTTCCTCTCGCTATATTCCGTGCACTTCTTTACTCTCAATGGGGCGTGGTAATATGTCGTGCCTGACTCTTAAAAGATAAATATTTCCTCTGAACTCTGCTTAAATCCCTTCTTGTGCTGACATATTATTAGATCAAACAGAGCTGAAGTTTGTTCTCCTGTACCTGTCTGTAATGTCACGTGGTCTAGAGCCTAGATGTGGCTTAGAGTCCTGGCCAAAGACTATGACCAGTACAAAAGTCATGTCGTGCATAGATGCATCTTCCTGGAGGGGAGTGAGCATAAAAGACCAGTGTGTAGTCACCTGCAGGTCCCTGAGCTGTATCTTGGATCTCTGCCAAATCCTCTGAATTATTGCTTCCCTTTGAGAACCACCATAATCTCTCTTCACGGATGTTGTGCCCACGTAAAATGGTTTTGAAAAACAAATCAAAATTTAAAGTTTGATTCAATTAGACAGGTACTGGTTGAATCTGAAAAGATTATTTTTTTTTAAATAACTAGTTTGAGCCAGACATAGTGGCACATGCCTATAATCCCAGTGCTACGAGGCTGAGGAGAATTGCAGATTCAAGGCCAGAGTTCAGTAACCTAGTGAGACCTTGTTTCAAATTAAAAAATAAAAAGGACTGGGGGTGTAGCTCAGAGGCAGAATGCTACTGGGTTCAATCCCACTTCCACAATAAATAAATAAATAAATAAATAAATAATAAATAAATGTTTGACTGAATTCAACCAGATTATTTAAAAGCCAGTTTGTATGTGTAGTCATACATAGTGGGTATATTAGTTTCCGTTTCTTATTATACATGAATAACAAGCTGTAAACTGCCATTGGTCAATAAACTTTGTGATACTTAATTTCCTTCCTTCCAAGAAGAGAGATGAACATAAACCATCTGCTCTACTTGAAACAATGTACTGAAAACTACAAAGAGCTAGCCTTAAAAACTTTTCCCAGATTATAAAATTAATAATCTAAATAGTTTATTTTATGTATAAAATATATAATATCTCTATTTTAAACAAAACAATACACTTAAATATATTACATCTCTAAATAACCTAGGTTTTTATAAAATGGTACATTCTTTTTGAGAGTAGGTATTTTTGAAATGATAGGTAAACAAAAGACAGATAATAGCCGGGTGTGGTGGCGCACCCTTGTAATCCCAGTACTTTGGGAGGCAGAGACCGGAGGATCAGGTTCCCAGCAAGCCTCAGCTCTCTCTCTCTTTCTCTGTCTCTCTTCCTCCCTCTCTCTCTCTCTCTCTCTCTCTCTATCTCCTTAGTGAGGCCCTCCGCAACTTCGTAAGACCCGGTTTCAAAATAAAGTATAAAAAAATAGGGCTGGGGGTGTAGTGCGGAGGTAGAACGCCCCTGGGTTCAATCCCCCATACTGCAAAAAAATAAAAAAAGACAGATAATAAAAATTATTTTAATACTATTACTCAGAAATGGTCATTATTCACATTATTCTTGGTTCTCCTTATATTTGTACATATGTGTGCATATTTGTTTTTGCTTGTTATTTATCTCCCCAAATATTTATTTCAGGGCTTTAAGGTTAATGTTTTTTTAAAAAAGTTTTCTTTCCACAGGAAAAAAAGAATATATTCATAATTAGTTGTTCTTTGAATATGATTTTATGTAATTAATATAACACATAAAAACACTTCATGTATTCTTTTATTGAGTATACAAAATTATATACAACAATAGCAGCTAGCATCTAACAGGTGAGCTTCACTCCCAAGAGTTGGGCATATTATTTTTATTTGTTATGTTACTGGGTATTGAACTCAGGGTGTTCTCCCTCTGAGCTACACCCCCAAGAGTTTGGTGTATTATTTTTATTTTCCTCAGTTCCCACAGTAACCTGCAAGGTAGGTATTATTACCTGAGAAATCAGAGGCCTGGGGAGAACAGTTACCTGGTCATCACACACAGTCAGGGAGTGCCTTAATTCAGAACTGCCTGATTATCTGTCTGACTCCATATTGCCTCTTCTGAAGGGAATTTCATGTCAAATTTACTATTTACCAAATTTACTATGTTCACATATATAATGACATCAAATTACAAGCAAATTGGCTATGCACAGGGTTTGACAGAAGTGATTCAGAGTGCTTTAACCTTTCTGAGAGAGGCTGGGAATGCACCATCAGGCAGCTGCAAAGAGCAGGGCGGGAGTCCTCTTGCCTGGTCCTATCTGATTGAAGACATAATGCTGGTCTTTAAATAGGGAAGATACCCCCCACAAGCTTTATAAAAATCAGATTTGTTTCTGATAATTGGATCAAAGTAGTATTGGATGATCCAAATGGGGTGCTTTGAGGTCAGCAGATGACACATATTTTGTAGATCCTTTATCAACATGCTCATGGCTCATCATGAGCAGACTGCATTTCTAGAAGCACGCTGCAGACTGGAGGTACAACTCCATTTCCCGGTACAGTGCTTCTCCGCCATGTAGTGTCTCCATCCTTGCAGTATTCACTTTTCATCCCTTTTATTCTTACCTGGATCCCATTTTACAATCTCCCTCTTCTCTCTTTTCTCCTTCAGTTTTCCATTCTCTGTCACTGATATATTCTATTCAGACTTCCATTTTATCTTGCACCTTTCCTGCCAGGCCACACCTAATTCTGAGCCCTGCCCATAAATTGTCTCACATTTTTCTTACCCTTTACCTCGCACTCCTCAGTCCTTCAGCGTGACTTCCGTTCAGCTTCACAGCTGCCTTGACTTTGTAAATCCTTGGGTACTCTTTGCTATAACTCGTTGTACATAGGTAAAACTTCAGCTTAAAGCAGGAATATCTTTAAGAAAGGTAGCACTGGATAGATGCATTTTATACAATCCATCCCCTGTTAACTACCGCCCCTTCATGAAGCCATTATTCTGTGACTAGTGGAGAGGCTCTTGGGTTCTGAATAATCTGATTGCATTTTATTCTTCCATAATTTATTGTGCTCTGCACAAAGGGGTTTGGCCCGAAGAGTGACATCCATACCATTCTGCTGTGACCAAGCCACTTAATTCTAGGGACAGGAGGTGTCTTTTTTAACTTCTTTTCAGGGAGTATTTACTTTTAGCAGAGGCCATGTTTAGATGGGTGTCCAGATTGATCTTAGAAATACATAAGTGCACTGGCAGTAATGGCTTGGATAAACTGCAAGGCCCTAGCAGAGGGAAACTGCCCAACAACATGTACAGTGTGTTTATAAACCTGCTGCACAAGGCTGAAAGGAAGGCAGGGCTGGCTCAGTGGTAGCCTTCTCCTCATTAAATTTCTTTTTTAAATAAAAAACAAATACCACAAGGATTCGTTTTGAGGAAACTTTTTTCTTTCTGGGAATCTTCTTTTTTTTTTTTTTAATACGGTACCGGGGATTGAACCCAGGGGCGTTCTACCTCCGCGCTACACCCCTGGCCCTATTTTTTATACTTTATTTTGAAACCGGGTCTCACGAAGTTGCGGAGGGCCTCACTAAATGGAGAGAGAGAGAGAGAGAGAGAGAGAGAGAGAGAGACAGGGAGAGAAAGAGAGAGAGAGAGCTGAGGCTGGCCGCGAACCCGGATCCACCAGTCTCCGCCTCCCAAAGTACTGGAATTACAAGCGTGCACCACCACGCCCGGCTTGGGAATCTTCTAAAGTCTATGTTTTCCTTAATCCTCTCCCTTTGCTCTTTATTTTTCTCCTCCTGCGTAGTCTTTCTGTCCCTTTAAATACTTCTAAATATCAAATCTAAATTTGATGCAGAGCTGAGATGGAAGAACATTTCAACATGTATTCACTAATGAAGGTTTCCTGTTACATAAGCACATCGAGGAAGCCTGTGATTTTCCAGTTCACATTTGGCACACACGTGACCATGTAGTATTGAGTTTGGAGTTCACTGACTGGTTCCTTACCACATCATCAGCATCCATGTCTTGTTGCTACTACTGAACTCGGATAGAGATGACGGAAGAGGGCAGAGAACGATCAGGAGTTGCACCTCCTGCCTCTCTGTGCATTACCTTTTTCTTTATGCTTGTGTTACTTCCTGAGTCGTGTTAGCATCGCGGAAGGCATCTGGGCTGGGGCAGAGTTGTGGGGCACTAAGACAGACGCATAGTTCCAGGATGCCAACGCATAGTCATAGTCACTGCAGCCCTGGGAATTACCCCCAAGTCTGTACTCAGACACTTTCCAAGAATGGATCTATTTGGAGAAGTATTTTAAGCTTTGTCAGAGTCATTTGTCTTGGCTTCTTCAGCTGATTTATGTGGGGGCTCTGGTTGTTGGCTGTGGCAGTGTAATCTGCGCCTAGAGATATAGGGCTCATGCTGTAAATAATATGACATACTATACACCAGGCAGGGTGAGTGCCTTCTTGTATATTTTTGTTTAGTATGGAGAAATGTGGAAGGACACAAATAAGACTGCCTCCTTTTTTGAGTCTTCATGATATATTTAACACTAGTGTTTTCTTATATATTTTCTCTGGATCTCTCTATTTAACCAACTCTAAATTGAAAAACATGTTTGGGGAACTGGTGGTTACTAGTGGAGTTAATATAACAATCCAATGACTATTACTTTTAGGTGCCAAAAAGAACCTAAACATAATATTTAATTTTAAAAAATATACAGTGGCATTCTTAGCAATAGACTAATAACTAATGGAGTAATAATAATGCGGAAATAGTAAGTTAATCATAATGTGATGTCAACAAAAAGAATCTGTAGGAAAGATCGGGACTGAATTGTTTTTTACTCACTCCATTTTTTTTCTTGAGTAATCCTTTTTGTCTCTGATCCTAATGGCATTCAAAATAAGGACCAAATAAGAAATATGTCACTAATGTAATGATAGTTATTGCTGCAGTACTGCATGGACTAGAAAAATAATTTCTACTACTCTAAAAATTTTCACCAATCTGACAATTACTTAGCAATAGAAAGTGGTGCTCCTTCTGCTGGTGACAGCTCTACCTGGACAATGCGTAAAGAGATCCAAGGTGCCTGTCGCTTGTACGTGAATTTGTCTTAGCTTTCTTATATTTGTCAAGCTTGATTTCCTGTCTACAGAGACTTTTCTTTTTTCACTCATTTGGTGTTTTCTGATTAAATAACCAGTTTAGAGCAATGCAGACACATGCACATGCATGCATACACACACACACACACACACACACACACACACACACACACTCACATTCACATTGGTAGTATTCTATTCTTTTGTGTGAAGAAGAAGAATAATTTCTACATGGGTAATAATTCAGTGCACCTCTCCTGTCCCTCCATTCCTGCCTTTCTTCCTTCTCCAAAAGCACCTTTGGGTTCTGGCAGCTGCATGTGGAGAAGCCTTGGAGCCATGTGCTGATGCTCCTTTCCTGGGCAGACCTCTCAAGCCAACAGCAGGTGCTGTCCACCCCTCCTGCCCCTAGAGCCTGGGAACTGAGACAGGTCCAGTTCCGGGCAGAGTCGGGCTGCGCTGCTGTGGCAGATGGTCGGCATTTGGCTTCCTCAGTCCTGTCTCCTGGGAAACTCCAATGTGTCTTATGTTCTGTTATTTACTTTTCATTTAAAAAGAAGCCAAAAAGAGAATACAGTGACATATTAAAACAGCCAACAGCTTCAATGTTGACAAGAGTGAAAGACAATATTAAAAAAGAAAAGAATAGAAATGGACATGGCACGTTTGCTCAAATGCTTAACTACAATTCCATGATTTTGACTTCTGTCCATTTTACGGAAGATTGAAAAGATTTGGCTACTGGTAGGATATTGATGAGATGAGATTATATAAATATATTTTTCATTTCTCAAAATAGTGAGTTTGACAAAAATGTCCATTTTGTTTTTCTAACTTGATATTCATATGCACTGATATGTGTTCATATCAGATAAGACTTTGTCGTTATCAGCTCCATTTAGTTACACAATATGTCAACTTATTGTTTAAACACTTTCCAATAAATTTCAGTTACTTAAGATATAAATTGCTTTTCATGTTCCATAGAAGCATTTTCTTTTCACCTAGAAAGCTTTTCAGAAGTCTCGTGCTTAAAGGACTTGAGTAAAACCACCACAGTTTCAGATTTGAACACTGAATCTAATTCATGGAAAATAGAAGTCCAGAATAATTGATCTTCCTCTGTATCACTGCTGAATGTGGAGGTAGCAGTGACTCAACTTTTGTTCTTAAATATAGTCCAGGTCTATTTGGGAGTTGAAGCCAAGGATCTTAGTTTTCTTCCTCTATAACCAGCTGTATAACTGACTGTGCTGCTGTTTTATTGATGTCTATGTGTTTGATACAAAGAGAGGAGCCGATGGGAAATGGGGTTAGTGGAGGCACTGAGGTACAAAAGGAGGTCACTGTGGATGGACCCCCAGAAGCCACAGGGATTGCTGCCACGTGGTCTTTGCAGTGTGGGCTGTGAGATGGTCCCAGGTGTCTGCACAGAACCCTTTCCTAGACATGAACAGAGTTGGCATGGCACCATAATAAAACAAAGGGAATAAACCAGTTAAACTCACTTAACTCCTTCCCATGGTGTAACGACATGAGCTGACATTAATAGCAAAATACAAATTTTAAAGTGTGGCTAAGACAATATTCATGTAAGATATGAAGAAATGAACACATTAAGAAAGTAACCAAAGAACCAAGAGGTGAGTTATTCTTATGATTCACAGAAGTGCATTCACAGAAATCCATCTTCTCATGAGTGCAAAGATTTCTCACCTCTGATTGCCAGCACTTGGGGGCTGCGGGTGTCTGTGCGATCCCTCACCACTGTGTCCTGCGCAGAGCCCTATGTCACTGGGCACCAATGGTTTTTGGATGATGGTGATAAAAATAAAACTAACCAAATATGTGGAACATTGGGTTAAAGAGGTACTGCTCTTGAGTCCCTGGGGTTCCCCTGGGTTGCTGTGGTTCTTGGGGGGCTATTTATACACCCTGTGCAACTACTTGCTGGAAGGAAATGTGAAGCCCTTTGTGGCAACAGCACGGTAGTGAGCTCAGTGACTGCAGAAGAATCCAAGGAAGTCCATTGTTCTTTAAGCTAAAGTTTGTCCATCGTCTATTTAGAACTTTTAAAAATAGAGCTGTTTTATGTGGCTTTAGAGTTTTTTTAAACTGGGACTATTGAAATCCCCTGGTTTGATTGAAGTATATCTCTGATGAACATTATTTGAAGGCGTAATATCATAGTTTTTTTGTTTATTTATTTATTTTGGTAATGGGGATTGAACCCAGGAACATTCTACCTTTGAGCTACACCTCCAGCCCTATTTTATTTTTTGGGGTACTGGTGATTGAACCCAGTGGCATTCTACCTCTGAGCTATGCCCTAGCCATTTTTTATTTTTTTGTTTTGAAATAGGATCTTGTTAGGTTACTAAGGGTCTCGCTACGTTGCTGAGGCTGTCCTTAAACCTGTGATCCTCCTGTCTCAGCCTCCCAGGTACTGGGATTTACAAGCATGTGCCACCATGCCCAGCTTATTTTTATTTTGAAACAGGGTCCCACTAAGTTGCTGAGGTCTAGCTAAGTTGTTGAGACTGGCCTCATACCTGTCTTAGCCTACCAAGTACTGGGATTACAGGCGTGTACCACCCTGCCCAGCCCATAGTTGAATTTTGTCTGCTATACCATGATGGCCATGCAGTTCTGGCTCATGTGTCTTGCAAATAACAGGTCTGTCCACTCTGCCGTTGTCACCCCAGTGGATCTGCTCACTTTGGTGAGCTATGAATGGAAAAGTTCTTCCCACATACCAAGCAATTATATTTCTCCTTACAAATAGAAAATGTTTGCAGCAGTCTTTATTATAATCTGAGTGGGTTTTCTTGGATTCGTGCCCAGAAAGTTTATTTTTGTAGGGAGTAGGCTGATTTTCTAATTTTCTGTACATTTCTTGGTAGAGTTTACCAAACTGTTTATCTTTGCTGACAACTTCAGCTAGGTCAGGGTTTGTGTAAATGCAGTGGAGCCTTAAAAATCTATTATCTAAAATTCCCTAAGATCTTTATTGCAGAGTTTTAGAGTAAGAATTTCTGCACCACCCTAGCGCTGAACCTATCTTGGAAATGGAAACAACTGAATTGTGTTTGCATTCCCAAAGCCCGGAACTATTCTGGTAAAGTCTCCATTATTTGTTCTTGTAGTCTCGGAAGCTTTACATTTATGGCTTCATTATATCATCATCTTATGATCATTTGGAGTCTCTGATGGTATTGTAATTAAATGTCTCAGTTACTACAACATTGTGTTATACTGTTGAACATGCCAGCCTTCCCCAGTGTATTTTGTATATGTGAGTAATGGATTGGAACCAGTGATGTTACAGGAAATAAACTATTTTAAGGCTAATGATATGCAGGTTAAAACATTTCACCAAGGTAGATGGGTAAGTTTCCTCAGATTTAGAACACACACATATACAAACATATAGAGGTGTTTACATTTTTATATTGACTAATTGATCACCAACTAGATGTATTGTAAAAATAAATAGGTCTTACATCCATACCATGACTACTACTCAGCAATAAAAATTAACAAACTTATCAGGCGTGGTGGCACACCCCTGTAATCCTAGTACTTGGGAGACTGAGACAGGAGGATCACAGTTTGAGGCCAGCCTCAGCAACTTAGTGAGATCCTGTTCCAAAATAAAAAGTAGAAAGGGCTGGGGGTGTATCTCAGAGGTAGAATGCCTCTGGGTTCAATCCCTAGTACCAATAAATAAATAAATGAATAAATGAATGAATGAATGAATGAGTGAGTGAATAAATAAATAAATAAATACTGATTCATGAAACCATTTCAATGGACCTCAAGGACAGTATGCTAGCTCAAGAAGATTTTATTTCTATTAAGAGTCTCAAAATGACAAAATTATAGAGGTAGATAATAGATTAGTGATTACCAGGGATTAGTGGTGGTAGGATGGTGTAAGTTTAGGTGTGACCATAAAGGGAAACATGAGTAATGTGTTCATGGAAATGTAAGAGTTTTGTATCTTGATTGTTGTGGTAGGTAGACGATTCAACACATATGACAAAATGGCAGAGAACTAGATGCACATTGTACCAATGTCAGTTTCCTGATTTCTATGTTGTACTAGAATTATGTAAAATATAACCACTGGGGGGAAATGGGTGAAGAGTATGTGGAATTTCTTTATATAATTTTTACAGCTTCCTGTGAATCTATAATTATTTTGAACTTTTTTTTTCTGAAGGAGCCAGTAATCTAAGGAAAACAAACCTTTCCATACCAATGTTGATAATAAATTCAGTAATAGATTCTCAGAGCTGGAAAAGACTTAATAATATTCACACATAAATGCCAGATTAATGTTGCAGTCCTAGCCCCTTTTTTTTCTTAGATGTTTATAGCTTCTATTCTTGGCAGCAGTCTTATTATTTTCGATAATTTATTAACTACTGTAGGCACACTTATAAAAGGATGTTCATTAGCTTGAAACAGTATGCTTGATCATCCGTATTTCAAAAGTCTACTGCCTGTGTGGACACCAAGAGTCATGCCAGCAACATTCCTACCATCTGTAAGCCAAATCCACTTTCATTTCTAAATATATGTGTCTTCACTGGACATCCAAAAATGCCTATTCTGAATCGTGATTTTCTTTTATCTTTAACAGCTTTATTGCGATATCATTAACTTAACAATTGTATATATTTAAGATTTACAGCTGATCATGTTGGCACACGCCTGTAACCCCAACAACCAGGGAAACTGAGGCAGGAGGATCGCAAGTTCGAGGCCAGCCTGAGCAACTTAGGGATACCTTCTTTCAAAATGAAAAAAGAAAAGGGGGTGGGGATGTAGCTCAGTGGCAGGGTGCCCCTGGGTTCCATCCTGAGTGCCCACCTCCCCACAAAGGTGTACAACTTGATGTTTTGATGTGTGTATACATTATGAAATAACCACAGTAGTCAAGCTAGTTAGCATAGCTGTTACCTCTGCATAGTTACCATTGTGCCTTTGTGTTGGGGCATCAGTCTCTCAGGGCCAGCCCGAGGGTCTGATGCGACGCTGAAAGGGGGGCACATGCCGACGGCCGGGAAAAAACCACGCCCCGGACCGGGAGATATGTCTAGCACGATCTCGTTTATTAGAAGGCCAAATCTCTCTTTTATAGTAGAGGCAATACAGGAAATTCGCAATCAGTAGGGTGTGGCACCTAGGTAGATGCACCTGTCGTCTGTGAGCACGGAAGGAGGTAACTACCTATCACAGCCCTCCTGAGGCCAGGTGGGGCTATCTGCGGGACCTCCCCCTGAAGAATTCGCCAGCGCCATCTTTGCCATTAATATGCTGAATTACTGCCACGTGGGAGAGGCCCGGTACTCTAGAGCAGGCTTCTGCCAGTCCACCAGGCCCTTTCATGGCACTGGGTAGAGACCCCTGCACCTTTAGATGTTGTAATCTTGGCCTTTTTGTTGCAAATGTTATTGTCATGATGGAACATTTCATTTTCTGCTTATGAAAAAGATTTAGAAAAAAAATTTAAAAATGGGTAAAAGCCTTGATGCTGGCTGAGAAATGCATGAATCTCAAGCTATGTATGTCAAAGAGAACCTAGGAAAAGCCCTCAAGAAAGTAAATCTCAACATATGGCATGAGATTTATGTAAAACTGTCAGCCCCAAATCCAGGGACAAAGGAGAGGAGATTTATATTTGATTGCTGTCCTGATTTGTCAAGTGACAACTCATTTAGGGAATATGCTACTTGTACCTCTTCTAACTATTCTGTATTCCTAATATAGTGAGAGGACACACAATCATAGGAGGAGGAGGAGGCAGAAATAGTATGTTTTCTTCATCCTCCTTAGATAAAGAGCATATGCTTCTAAGAGGGTAATGCATTTTATATTAATCTTTGTATCTCTCATCCCCATACCTCAGCTTTTGTCATGGAGTTTAATATTTAACTACTAACAACTTAAGAGCCCCTAAATAACTGGGAACTGAGTTTTTTTTTTAAACTGAGTACAGTTCAGGGGAAAGTTGCAGTGAGGATAAAAAAAAAATGAGTGGAATCTCTTAGTTTAATTTTATTTGATGTATAGACGAGAAAGAAAAAGTAACTTTAGCCCAATATCCTAAATTGTTTTCTTACTGAACTCATGATATCCATGAAAAAAATATAGAAGGGAAATTTCCCATAGCCCATTGGAAATGGCAGAGTTCTGTTGTCTCTGGAGGGTGGAGTGTGGGTAAATGTGCACCACACTGAATTCTCTTTCCCAGGCTGTAATGGCAGCCCCATGTGCTGTTCCAAGAGATTAGAAGGTTTTAAAAATACCATATCCATATGTGATCTAATTGTGCTGGTTCAAATTACAAAAATGAGATTTACAAAAAACCTCACTGTACAAAACTAATTAAAAGTATAAGAAAAGAACTTTTCATATGAACAAAGGATTTCCTGTGACATTCAATTAAGACTGAACTCCTTTAGGGTGTGAAAGTGGATTTTTATAGATCATTAACAACCTGACAGGTTCTGAGAGTAGAAAAATATAAAGCCAATGTGTTAGGAAGCAATGCCAGTTGAAGATCAATCAAAAGTGACATAGAATATTCCTGAAAGTTTTAGATGAATTAAGCAGAAAATGACTCAATTATAAGCCATTTTGCAAGAACATATCAATTATATACACTAGTAAAATATCTATAAATTCTTTCAATGTCATCATAAATAATAGCTGAAAAGAACTTTGAGAGAGTAAATAAACATCTTTCTTCTTCCCTTATGGCTATCATTCCCAAAGGCCTGGTCAGCCCACTGGCTCTCTCCCCATCCTGATCTCTCTTTGTCTTCTTTGTCCAGGTCAGTCTTGATTCTGTCTCCAAACTACTAACAGTAAGATCTCTTTTTAATGGTCAAATTAAAAAAAATCAGTCCTTTTATTAGTTGACTTTTTCCCCTTAGCATTTCATAGTTTTAATCATACAGAAACCTTGGAAACTCTCCTTTGGATCCACTTATACCATGTCTTCTGGTAAAACCTTCGTACCTCACCAACCCTTTTCTGCCTTCTTTACTAACTTCTCTTCCTTGGTCTTCACTGTACATGTGGGCTCTCCCCAAGGCTCCACCCTGAGCCTCCTTGTCTTCCTATACTTTTAGTTATAACCCGGTATTCTCATCTCAAATATGTATCTACAGCCCCTAACTCCCTTCTGAACTTACAGGCCTGGTTTTCTAATATGAATATTTTGAACTTTCCCCAAAGCCCTTCTCTTCCTATACACTTTCCCTTATACCACCACTCCCCCACGTAGGTAGTCTCATTCTGTTCCAGGGCTCTGTTCACTTCTTATTTCCCAGTTTACTTCTTCATTTCCCAATCCTAAAGATTCCTCAAATTGAGAACTTTTCTTTAGGTCCTTTCTGTCACTATCTTCGTTGAAATCCTCAACTTTTCTCACTTAATCAATGGCAACTTAATATGTATCCTGGTCCCTAATTTCTTCCCCTTAATAGCTACCTTCCTCACTGATGTCAGAATTATCTAATTCAAATCTGATCCTCTCACTTAATGATGTATGTATGTATGTATGTATGTATGTATTGTGGTACTGAGGATTGAACCCAGGGATGATCTACCTCTGAGCTACACCCTAGTCTTATTTTATTTTATTTTTTTGAAATAGGGTCTTGCTTAGTTTCCCCGTGCTGGCCTCAAATCTGTAATCCTCCTATCTAAGCCTCCCAAGTACTGGAATTACAGGTGTGCACCATTGTACCCGGCTCGTTTATGATTCTTAAGTACGTTATGATCCTACCCTACCTTTCTGAATGCATACATAGGCTGCGATTTCAACACTCACTTTCATCCTAAAATGGATTTCAGTCTTAGGACAACCTTTCCCAGATTCTTGTCTATCTGGTGATCTCTACTTCATCTTTTATGATACAGTTTGGATATAACACATAACAAAGCATTCTGTGATTATTCCCAAGTCCAATTACAGCTTTTATCCAAAGTACTTTTATACTCTTGTTACTGTTGGTAACATTCTTTTCAGAATGGTGAGCTTCCTAGGATGCTGATACTCTGTCTCATACCATCTTAGTTCCTCTAACAACACAACATCTGCTACATAACAAGCACTCAATTATTGCTCACATTACCCAGCCAAGCTAATCTAGGAGTATAGCTATCTTGTTTCATTTTCTGTTGATAATAACACAATACCGCAGGCTGGGTAATTTATGAACAGTTTAATTTGGCTTATGGGTCTGTTTCAAGGTCAAGGGGATGAATGTGGAGACAGCCTTCTCGCAGGCAGAGTCTGAGGCTGCATAGGGCATCGCATGGTGAGAGACAGGGGGAGTGACCTAGCCAAACTGACTTTCATAGCATACTCATTCGGAGATAACCTGTCTATCCATCAATCCATTAATCACATGAATGGATTAATCTATTCATATCTCCTAATGGGGGTTACATTTCAACATGAATTTCAAAAGGAACAAACTATATTGAAACCTAGCAGTAGCTATCACATTGTTGTAACTGGGCTGATCTCCTTCCCTTGGGCACTTCCTTTCTGAATCTTTGGAGTTGCAGGGGTAGCCTCTTGTAGTTATAGTCATAACAATAAGTGCCTCATCTCCTTCACCCCATTATCCTTGTGATTTCCTCTTCAACCTCTAATGGTTTCCTTCTAGATCACCTCAGTGGGGCCTCTTTTGTGCTTCCAACATTAAAAGAGAGTCACTCTTTTCTATTTAATACCACATTCACCCTGCAAAAGTGAATGGGAATACTCCCCACTCCCACTTCTGTGGCCTTCTCTTCCAATTTGTACATTGATCACAAGCAGGTGCCTCTTATCTCTTCAGGAATAAGGCCCTGCCCATGACTCACTGTTTCCCTGGCTCCTCTGCTGTTATGAATCAGCTTTGGCCCTTGGAGACTGGAATATGTACTGATCGGAGTGACTGCTCTCCTTAAAAATAATTTTCCCCCTTCACACATTTAACCGTTGTCCAGAGGCAAAACTTGTATGAGGAGCCTCCTCTGTTTTTCAAGGTATAAAGCCTGAGGCATTACGAAGTCCTTATCCCTTAGAGGGATAAAGCACCTGGCAGTTTAAGGGGCTTAGATCTGCAGAGTCAGACTTGTGTCCATTCCTTAGCACCTGGCCCCCTCACTCCACCATCATGTCTTCAGAGGCAGTGGAGACCCAGTTTAGGTCCCCCTTCTGCAACTTTGATGTGTATAAGAAAAATTCCACCAGGCCAGTTAAACAGGCAAGACTTTACTTAAGAATATTGCACCAGGGGAAAGATTGAACTCAGCTGTCCTGGAAAAGAGGCAGGAGAGTTGTTAAGCACTGCGGAGTTGGTGGGAAAGTACTGGGGGTGTTAGTAGAGGATTGATTAATGTGATTAGGCCATCTGTTTTTTCTAATTGGTGTGTATTGAAGTAAGGTTCCTACCCTCCTGCAGAGCCCTGGTAGGCAGGGGCCCTATATTTCTTGATGATTACATTTCAAAAAAGATGATCTCCCAAAAAAGATCCTTGAGAAAGGCATTCTGGGGTTGTAGAAGATTTACATCACAAAGAGGCAGAGAATGAATTTATAAAGGCAAGTTTACCACAGTAAGTGCTATGAGAAAAAGGTCAGAGGCTTCAGGAAGAAGCCTGTTTGTGTAGTCAAGCTGTGTGAAATTTTATAGCCCCCGTGGTCAGATGCATAAGAATACACTAAAAAAGTAAATAATGACCCACTTAACTTGCTTTCATGTGAGTTTTTATATTCCATCAGTAAAAATGAAATGGGTCATGTGAAAGGTCAGTTACCACTATTAATGAAATTTACACATATTTACATTTTAATGTTAGAATTGTGAACAGTTTCTTTCCTAGGTTACGTCCTTTTGAAGAAAAATGAAGAAACTCTTCAAAATAAATACTTTGTAATTATTACTGTTTTCTTCCTTCTGACTCAGTATTTATTAAAGGTGAAAGTATTTATCAAACAGGCAAGTACTTTGGTTTGATTGATTTATATTGTTGCTTTCCCTTTACAGTAGAAGTATCCATTAGGGCGAGTCTTTCGGGAACAGAAAACAATAATTTAATACCCTAGCTGAGCTGTTTCTAATATAAGTGAATCATACTAAGCCAGAGGGCAGATAAGTGAAAGAAAAAAGGAAGTAGTCAGTAAAACAGCACAAAGAGATCATGGTTCATGTCACCATCTTTCTCAGTGGAACCCCTTCAGTGGCAGATCTTGATGCCACCATGTGATTTTTCTTTTCTCATTAGCAGAAAAGATGCTTTCCTTAGTTTTAAATACCCATTGTGTGAAATAAATTTCATAAGTATTGCTAGTGATCTCAAGGTAGTACTGAAATTTCTGTTATATTACATAGCTCATAATTATTGTTGTGACCTGGCTTTTTAGATGGAGTTGCATAGAATGGGGCAACTGAAGGAGAGATAGGAGCTGGGTCTGGGTATTGAAAGGGTGGTCAGTGGAGGCTGTTAGCAGACATCCGTAACTTGAGCTCCTGGGGGAGTACCCTTATTCCCTTCTCCATGTTTGTTTTTACTTTTATTGCCACATTTCTTTGTGACTCCGTTTCTTTTCTTTTCTTTTTTTTTTTTTTTTTGCGGTACCGGGGATGGAACGCAGGGGCGTTCTGCCTCCGCGCTACGCCCCCGGCCCTATTTTTTATGCTTTATTTTGAAACCGGGTCTCACGAAGTTGCAGAGGACCTCACTAAGGAGAGAGAGAGAGAGAGACACAGACAGAGACAGAGACAGACAGGGAGGGAGGGAAGGAGAGAGAACACTTGCGTGCGCGTGTGCATGCGGAGCTGAGGCTGGCGGCAAACCCAGATCCTCCCGTCTCCGCCTCCCAAAGTACTGGGATTACAAGCATGCGCCACCATGCCCGGCTGTTTCTTTCCTTTGCATTGCTCCCTCAGTAGTCTACGTCTTTGAAACTTCATCACTACTGTGTTCATTTCCATCTCCACCCTAATTCCAGCCAGCATCCCACATGTCAGGTAGACTATTGAAATAATCTCATGATTGGTCATCCTACTATAATCCATTCTTGGGAGAGAATAAGCTCTAAAAAATATAAACCAGTCCAAATTGTTCCGCGTCCCAGCCATAAAACCCTCCCAGGGCTTTCCAGTGTACTCAGTATAAATTCCAAACTCTTAATAGTGCTCTGAAAAAACAGAAGCCTCTAAATTCTGCCTACCCTTCATCCTCACCTCTTACCATTCTTCTCTGCTTCATGAGCTCCCACGTACTTTGTCCTTCATGCCCCTCAAAACTGCTGAGTTTATTTCTGCCTTGGGATCTTTGCACTTTCTGTCCCCTCTCCCCAGACAGCTTGCAACCTGAGTTTTGTGTGGCTAGCTTTCTAGCCATTGGCCTCCCAGCACAAATGTTCCCTTATCAGTGAAGATTCCCAGACTACCCAATATATATTATTCAACTTTCCCCAGTCACCCTCCATTGCCATCTTCCAGTTTTATTTTCTTTATAATACTTATAATTACCGGAATTATCTTGTTTATTTGTTCTACTTGCTCACTGTCATGAGAATATAAGCCCCATGAGGGCAAGGATCTTGCCTATCATATACTCTGCTATAACCCAAGCACCAAAAACACCCCCTGAAGGACCAATATGCCTAGAAAATATTTCAGTTAAGTAATTCATAAATTTATTAAGTAAACATCATGATGTCTACTGTCTGCCAGGTCTAATGTAATAATACCTTGGGAATCAAAGATGAAGGTGGCCTGGTTTTATATTTCCTGTAGCTTACTGGTTGGCTATTACCTTTTTTTATTATTTAAGCTTAAATTTTGTTTGGGGAATCAAGATGAATTGATATTTCAACATATTCCTGGATAGTCAGTTACTTTAGTTCTTTAACACTACTGTAAGAATACTTGCTAGGAACCTCTAAAAATTAGCTTCTCTCATTTTACACACATTTTTTTCACTTTAATAAGATCTTTCCCAGCAAGTACCAGATTTAAGGCTTTTTACTGCTCATTATGAGGCACACATATGAGGGTAAAATATTTAGCCTGTCTTCAAGGAATGTGATATTTAGTAAAGAGTAATAAATTGTGTATTCTGGTGAACATGAAATATGGCTGTATCTTATAAGAAAACTAGAATGAATCATAGAAGGATCCAAAGAAAAGAGTTACATCATAGAGATAAATGAATAGGAAATGCTTAATTAAAAGATTAGGTGTATATTGGGCTGTAAAAATATCACTAAGATTTTGACAGATGCAGGAAATGTTAGATATAGAAGAAAGGTGGAGGGAAGAAAAGGAATTTTCCAGGTGAGCAACAGCATCAACATAAAGTTTTAGAAAGGACTTTTATTATGGAGGGCTTTGCAGTTTCTTTGGTAGTTAGTGGGAGTTCTTGAAGTTTTGCTAGTAGGACTGACATTAGCAAAGTAGTGCTTCAGACAGAGAAATTTAGACATCTTTTGGCAGAATGAATTGGAGTGAAGACAACTGGAGGCAGGAAGACCAATCAGCCACTTTTTATGATACAGTGGTCCAGACAGAAGAAAATAAGAGTTTGAAACGTTGGATAGAAGTTTTCCTAAAGAAATAGATTCAAGGCATACATATATACACAGAGACACAACTAATTACCCACAATGAACTTTTCCTTTAGTACATTTATCCTGAACTGCAATTACTTCATTCTTCAAAGGCAGACTTTTCACCTTTGTACTCATGAATTAGCTCTTTAGGAGGTCTACAATTTTAGGAACAAATTTTTGTATATACTATTCTCAGGCATTTAGAAACATTTTTAAGAATTGTATGAATCCTCAAACTGTATGCATTTCTGGCACAGTTGAAACATCCAGATTCGAGTTTGGACACCAGTGGTCTCTATTCTGTGGAATGTTGTCTTGCTATTTATTAGGCTTTCTCAACAGGTTAACACAGTTGGCCAAATTTCCTCTGCAAATACTTTCTATTCCAGCCTGTCCTCACCAACACACACACACACACACACACACACACACACACACACACACACCAGACTGAATCACACTTATTTCAGAGATGTTTTGCCTTACAAATAAAATGTCTAGCCCTATGGTATTTGGTTTATGTATCGTATTCAAATATTTGTGTTGAGCCATATGTCATATCCAGCTAAGGGTGTCAAGGTGCTAAATTTATTAGATGTGTTTCAGTCCTTACCTTATTTGAAGTCTTAGCAATATTTGAAATTAATGACTGCACCTTCTTTTCTCCTTCCCTCTCAGTTTGTTTCTTCTCTACTAGTGTACTCTCTAATTACTCATTAAATATAAACATTTTCCAAAGTCCAGGTCTTCTTGTCTTCTAATTCTGCATCCACCCCCAGCTATTGCCTTCATTTCACATCTTTGGTCAGTAGGAGCCTCTTCAAGTTGACTCCTGAATCATTTTGATATGACCCTGCTAGTCTCTGATAGTTTACTTGCTATCTAGTTTGTTAACATATTCCGAATTTGTCTATATATTTCTTGCCATAGACCTATGATTAACCATTTCTCCAGGAAGCTTTGGTTTGTTTTAGTGGGAAATTGTATTGCAATACCATAATTTGGGCCTTAGAGGTGCTTATTGTTACAAGATTTGTTGTTGTCTTCAGACATTTCCATTACATATATAAAAATTAACACTAATACTTGTAACTCAAATTCAGGAGTACGTGGTTTGCATTTCATCTTTTATATATTACATCTGTGTTTTCCTTCTACATTGAAAATCTTGTTCTGAAAGACACAGGGGATGTTAGAATGAAGAACATCCTGCATTATAAACACAAACACAATAGCCTCAAATAATATTTCTCATACTGTCACCACTAGTAAGGTTTACATATAGCTTTTGATTTAGAAAATACTAGTGAGATTGCTGATAATGTTATATGCATATTCTAATTGATTTAAAGTCACAGATCTTTATATTATTTATCCATGTAGTAAATGATACTGAACAATTTTTACTTAGTGTGACCTTCTGTATACTTGAGGTTATCAGTGGTTTCCAAGAGAAGCCTACTGAGAATTCCACTCAACAGGCAGACTGGTATAATTAGGCCCAGGATAATTCACAGTGAGGAGATGCCTGTTGGACGCTTGAGGTAGACCCTCTATCACTTGTTTCTTACTCCTTTCACAGTAAAAGAAACTTCTAGACCCATGAAACACTAGAACCATTGGGGATCAGCAATTCTCCTTTTATATATTTATTTCCAATGAATGCAGTACTGATTTTCTATTTCTTGCCAATGTTAATGGACAATCCTTTGAAAGCTGCTTTGAGAAGCTCTTAATTATTCAAATAAAAATACAGGTGTTTTAGGACAGAACCAGAAGAGCAAAAGGGTTTGATGGATTCATTTTGGATAGCACATATAAGCATTCACATTTTTTAAGGAAATGTTAAATGGAAACAGAGTTCAATGGGAATAATAGGACCATTGGAGTTTTTACTTTGGCAAAAACCCCGAATTTCCAGCCCAAGAATATTCTCCACTCACTTTTAGTGTGTAAACTGTCACGTTGTACAACAAAATCTTAATATTTTCAGGAAGTTAATGGGAAAAATTAAATGGAAGTTCTTTCAAACTTGGTGTGGCAGGCTTGGAGGTAGTTACACTCAGATCTACTCTGAAAACACCAAGGTGGAGGGAGAGAGAAATGGTAGTGGAATTCATATTACACACATTAATCGTATGATTGTTAGCTGAGAGATAGGATGTATGTGTGTGACATGCCAAAGATAATTCCTTTCTGCTTTATTTTAAAGAAATATCATTAACCCAGCATTCTTTTATAGTTCCTTCTATACCTGAAAAGTATTAAAATTTTTTAAACGTCAAGCAGATCAGGAAAAATAGGATTAAAGAAACATGGAGCTTTATTGAAAAGAAAAGATTATAGAAGCTATATACATATAACTTGAATTATATCAAGTTATATCAGTTTAAGAAAAGATATAACCTACAAATAATGAAAAGAAACAAAAAATATAAAGTAGGAAAGATTTATTTGATGATGTAGGGGGTATGGGACTGGAAGAAGTAAAATGAAATCAAAGTACAGAACATTTAGTTTTAAAGTGTTTCAATGTTTACTAATAATGATAACGTGGAAGAACTGCTTTTGTAATTTTGTGTATTGAAACTGTAAATTTGCATATTGTGTGTATATTTGCCAAAAATGGAGGTATCCATGTTCTGTATGAAAACTGATCTTTTGCATTGAGTAGTTGGTTTGCAAAGGGTTTAATTGGAGAATTAAGAAGGAAAACCCTAAACTTGACAATTTATGATATCATATTATCTTGATTTCAGTAACCTATTATGGATAGCTTGGTCCTTTTCAAGTGAATATCCAATCTTTTATACTTCTTTATCATCCCCTTTTCTTCTCCAGGTAGCATCTGATTGTACAGGAGAATGTGGCTTCCATGAATTCTTGGAAGGAAAAATGGGGATCACATAACAAGTCTACATCCTCTGGACCTTCTTGGGTCCTTGCTACACAGTTATGGGATTGGTTTGCCTTTCAGGATTGGTATTTGCTAAAGTCTATGTGGCCATGACCTGCAGTTTGGGTACCAATGACCATAGTCTGAACTATTTGCCTGCATGGTGTGCTTATTTTGTCTCAGCCCTAGCCTTTGTAGTATCTCTTCACCTTCTCTCTGGGGCATATGGAAACCTCTGCATTCCCTTCATACCCTCAGAGAGCATGAGGAGCCTGGAGCTCTAACTCAGCTCATCACTGAGCCACCTTCTCCTTCCTGTACCTCTGCTGTATGTCGTACGTGGCCGTGGATACTCTCTCAGACAACACACGGGGAGGCATGCCATTAGCATGCCAGACTCTTCAGTGTTTCAGAGCTCCCTATATCCACCTAGAAGTTTCTATGATGTCCTGCTCCTCCCCAGAATGGGATGACAAGCGTGCGCCACCACACCTGGCAACAGTCTCCTTTATGTAAAGATCCAAAGCATGTGAGGCTAAAGCACTTGATGAAGGTCTGGAACATGGTGCTCTTCAAGACATGTTAGCCAAAGTGCAGTGGCTGACGCAGAATGATCAGAGGCCAAAAATTTTACTATGGTTTATTCTAGTTCCTCTACCATGTTACTAGGTCAAATGACAATGTTGGATTGGCTGGTGGGAGGAGATGGGAGCAAGGAGCTGGAAGTTAAATGCGTGTGATACTGCAACAAGCAGTAGGAGAACACACCTCACAGAGGTTAATAAAATATTTGTAGTATTTCAGTGACAGTGTTTTTGTTTAGTGCCTGTTTTTTAGTATAAACTCTTACTGTGCAAGTGAATTCATGGAAAAGCATGGAATTATCCTAATATTTGACAAGATTACATCTTAGATTTTACATGGGTTGCTTGATCGCCCCCACTTCTCTTAATCACCATTCTTCCCTCTCTTATTTAGTCCCCAGGTTTCTTTCCAGTACTCAGGTCCTCTATGTGTGCTGTGAAAGTTCAGATATGCTCTGTATTCAAGGGCTCAGCAAAGGTTGAGAACAAAAGGTACAAAAGGGACACTATCACTCACATATCATCGATGGCTCTTTACTGCTCATTTGATGAAATGTCTTCTTTCTCCCTACATTCTTCAATTAAGTCTTTCTTTATATTTTTATTTTTATATACTTTTATTGGTGCACTGTAGTTTCACATCATAATGTAGCTCAGAGTAATAGGGACATACATGCACACAGCACTTGGTGAGCTTTTCCCCGTTCCCTCCCCTTCCCCATACATGATATTGAGATTGGTATTTGTATTTTCACATATGTACATAATGTCAGTGGTCAATGAAAGTGTTTCCTTCATTAATTCTCCCTTCCCCCATCAATAGTCTTTTTAGATATCCTGGGAAATCTTTAAATATCTCATAATCCACAAATTCAGAGAGCATAGGATATATATTTCCCCCTGTGGTACTAACCCCTGTGGTACACAGCCCTTGGAGTGTGTGTGCATGAGGTATTATTAAACAAATTTCAAAGATAGGTAATTTTCCACGAAAGCCAAATATCCAGGGAAGTGTGATGAACATTTTTTGTTCCAATTTATGATTTCTGGATTTGTCTCTCCTTTAAATTCTGCCAAAGAGTTTACTAGCCAAATTTTCATTGAGTGTTAAAAATATTTTATGGGTTAGTATTGCTTTCTTTCTTCCATTTTTCTTCATTTCCTTCCATATTGTGCTGTAGGGAAGAGAACCAATGTGAAAATGCCGGTGATGGTGTTAAACACTTTTATATATTAAATGACTTGATCCTCATAGTAATAACCCAAGATGGATTTTGTCTACCCAATGTGAAGGTGAGAAAACTGAAGTGCAAAGAGGTTAAATAAATTTCCCAAGCTATTAAGTGGCAAGAACCTAGATTTGAACAATATATTTTAGAACCATAATTTTGAGAGACTACAGCTTACATAAATTCACATAAAATTTAAATTTGATTTAAAATATTCATGCCATGTACTATGGCTATGATTGCAAATTAGAAATTAGCTAATGTTACATATTTGACTTTTTATAATTAAAATAATTACTTGGAAATGATGTAAATAAAATTATTCAAGTATTTCAACAAAGTTGCAAAATGTCTGAGTGCCACTGGAAAGAATTAAAATAAATTTCTGTAATGGGTGTTAGGAAAAATGAGAAGAGACTCCGCTCAACAGCAAGGAACAGGCTTTATTTAGGGTAAAAGCCTGGGAGGGAGCAACTGACAGGGAGTAAACTGCCAGAGTCAGGAGCCCACTCCCTCACAGGCTAGAGGCTTTTTATAGGGTTGAGAATGAGATAGGGGTATCAAGGCATTGTGTCAGTCGCTGATTGGTAAGTTGTAAGGTTGGGAGTGAGGTAGGGATAGGAGAGCAGCTGTGTTGGCTGCTGATTTATAAGTTTCAAGTCACGCCGTATTTGGTAAAGTCCTTGGCTGGGAGGCAGGGTGACAGTTAGGGGCATTGTTCTTTTGTGTCCACAGTTTTGTGCCATTAGTTTCACGTTGTTTCTTCAGTTCTGGGTCTCCGGTGGCCTCTGGCCAGATTCCATGGCTCCCACAATGGTAATAGAAGCTTTATTAGAAAGAAGGAGTCATCAGTATCTCTACAGAGTCTGTAGAGAACTTTTAAAGAAGCCAGGTTTTTAAAAAGATTTTACATCAGTCTGTCTGATCCTTGTGTCTCTACACAGTGTTATAAGCTGTGCGCTGATATAGTCAGGTATGAGTTAGAGGACCACACTTTCAGCTTTATCATTGGTATCCATCTAAAGGATTACTTTTCTAGGAAGGTGCTTTATCCATTCTGAGCTTCTGTGAGTCAAGAGTCCTTGGAAAGGGCTGCCTCACTCTGAGTCACTTGTCTGTAAATCTAGAAACATTTTGTTGGGTTGGACACATTGTTATGTAAATAAATTATATATCTGTTATGCCTTCACCAATATTCACTTATGATTTTAGTTTTTATATTCTCATTTATCATCTTCATATTTGTTACCATCTCATACTGATGGCTCAACCACAAACACATTTTATATATTTATATGAAAACACATAAATTCATGTTGGTATATTTTTATAAAAATACATAAATGCATATGTATAATCATATATACACACAAATATAAAGGCAGATAAAGTTGTCCAAAGAAAGGTAGTCTTTATTGGTACTCAGTTATAGCATTCACATACTATTTATATAGAAATATACTTGTAAGATTTCAAAGAGCGCACCTAGAGAAAAGTGTAATTTTACATACAAGTCTTTAGGTCCACAAAAGTGTGCTGGATGTTTAAAGATGATCTTTGTTTTTCTTTATTTTTTAATTTAACAACATATATGCATTCTCATCATAAATAAATTTAAAAGTATATGGACAAATTTACCAAAATTTCTCTTGACCATTTTTCTCTATTCCAAAGAAATCAGTGTTTCCTCTTTGGTATATATCCTCCAGTTTTTTAAAAACATGTGTTCATATATATATATATATATATATATATATATAAACACACACATTTCAACTTTTTCAACTTTGTTGTATGAGTGTTTTTAATATAAAAGGCATTTAAGGGTTATGTATTGTTCTGCAACTTTTTTGTTACTCTGTGTGTCATGCATACTCTATATGAAGGTGCACATACTCATTCATTTTAATAGTGGCATGGTAGTCAATAGACTAAGAGAAAAGCAAGGTTCTTTTCTGATGGGATCTGTGGATTATGGCCACCTCGTATCATTTAGTTCCTTGCTCACTCTTTTCGAAGCACACTGGCTATGCCTTGGTAATCCTAGGACACCGAATGCCACACTCCTTTATATTTTCTTTGCCTATTCATTCCTTTACTTCATTCATATCTCCACTCAAATATAGCCTCTTCAAAAGCCCCCTGGTGTTCCTCACCGTCTCCTACATCCTCCCATTCAGTCAACCTCTCTCTGTAACTATTCACCTTAACTTGCCTGTTTTTTCTTCATAACATGTCACTACCTGGCATATAATAAATGCATTGCTTCCTTATCTGCATTCCTTTCCTAGAATGTAGAACTTAGATTTGGAATTTGTTCACTGATATATTCTCAGGGCCTAGAAGAGGGACTGGCACACAATAAATATTTCTGAATAAAGGAATGACTAGTATGAAAGTTTATATAGTTTATTTAATCATTTTCTTCTCGATGGACATTTAAGTTGTTTCCAAAGTTACACCATTACAATGTGACAATGAATATCCTCTTATATTCTCTACATCTATTTTTATATATATAGAATGATATAAATGTGACTAGTGTGGATTCCTATAAGAGAAATCCTTGGATCAATATTATACATATTTAAAATTTTAATGAACAAGAAAAATTAGCTCTCCACAAAGGATATACCAATTTATGCCCTCCAATATGGGAACACCTGTTTCCTTTTATTTTTAGTGTGTGTGTTTTGTTTTTGTTTTTGTGGGCTGGAGATTGAACCTAGGATCTCAGCACATGCCAGGTGAGAAAGTGCTCGACCACTGAGCCATCTCCACAGCCCTGGTTTCCTTTCATTCTCACCAATTTCTGCCTTAAGATTTGTTCATTTTCTTTTAGAAGTTAGGTCACTTTTCTTTTTCCCCTTGATTTATGAGCCAACTTGATGAAAAGCTCAGTATAATTTGAATAATAGAGGAGATAGGGGCATCCTTTTTTTATATCTAGCTTTAGTTTTCACCAGTAAATGTGATAGTTGCTCTTGACAAGTTTTTTCCCTTTATTCTATTTTTAATGGACAAGTAATAATTGCATATATTTTAGGGCATATTCTGCTGTTGTGACCCATGTATACATTGTGGAATGATTAAATCAGACTAATTAAAACATTTATCATCTTAGTACTTACCATTTGTTTGTAGTGAGAAAGAACATTTAAAATGGAGTCTTTTAGCAGTTTTGAAATATGCATGCTTTATTATTAACTATAGTTACCATGCTGTACAATTCTTATAGCTTCCATTTATTGAGTCAAGAATGTTTCTTAGTTTGCTATGTATTTTTAGTATGTTATGAGTTTTGTTTTAATCAGAAATGGCTTTTGAATTTTTTTTTTAACTAGCAGTCCTCCTGCTATTTTTTCCTCCTTTTGTCGGTTATTATAGAGTTATATTGAAACATCATTTCATTCTTGAAATAAATGACCTGCTTGGTCAATATGGAATCAATTTGCCACTATTCTAATGTGTAATTTTTGCAACATGTTTGTAAAACTGACTGACCTTTTGTCTTCTTGTTGCCCTTTCTGTCTCTGGTATATAAGTTATTTTAGTATTATAAAGTGATTTTGATAATATTTTCATTTTGTTTCTATGGCATGGAACAGTTTATATAATCTGGTAATTATCTCCTTAAAGTAATGTAGAAATTCACACATTAAACTATTGTAACTATTTTCAGGAGGGCAGATATTTCCATATCTTCTATTGTTTTGGAACTTTTTAATGTTTCTAATGTGTTTTGTGCTGATTTTGATAACATGTTTTCCTAAAGAGATTCTTAACCTAGATTTTAAAATTTATTGTATAAAGCTTCTTATAATGTTCTTTCTAACTTTTAAAAATACCTTCCCTATTTTTAATAATGTCCCCATTTTTATTCCTTATTTGTGTCTTCTCCCTCTTTTAAAATTTAGACTTGCTCAACCATCTGGATTTTATGTAAATGATCCTATTTTAAGTGTTGGTAACAAATTTCATAAAGAAAAAAACTTATAATATTGACCAGGAAGAACACTGGCACTAGCCAAATTTGAATTGATTTTGTTGAAAATTAAACTCCCCCTTTCTATTCTTTTAATGGAAAAACTTTACATTTTAATACACGTTTAAATTTATACTTCACTTTAAATGATGCTAGATATTCAGTAGCTATGTTCTCCCCAGAACAACAGCAGAACCCTGGAACATTTCAGTTTCCTTTTCCCTTCCTTTCCTTGACATTTATCACATTGATAGCACCTATGATTTAAATACTAAATTGTCACTGCAAGTTTTTAAAATGAAACATATCACTAGGTTGCTGAGAGTCTTGCTACATTGCTGAGGCTGTCCTTGAACCTGTGATCCTCCTGTCTCAGCCTCTCAAGTACTGGGATTCCAGGTGTGTGCCGCCACATCCAGCTTGTTTAATTCTAATATAAGTTGATCTGTGTTGCTTATCTTCCTTTAGAAGATATCTCCTTGATTGTGAAAGCTAACATTTTCTCCACTCTGCTCTATCTAGTTTTTGTTTGAGGAACTAAAATTACATAAATGTTTAAAGACTTATATCTATCCTCCAGGTCTCTATGTCTCTCTCTCGCCTTTTTCTCTCTCTCTCTCTCTTCTTTTGTGATTTATTTCTGGTATACAATTCCTATTGGCCCCTGGGCTGCCTCTACTTTTCTAACTGGCAGCATATTCCCTAAAGCTCTCTTGGAGTTAC
Organism: Glis glis; assembly: GCA_004027185.1. Classification (NCBI taxonomy): domain Eukaryota; kingdom Metazoa; phylum Chordata; class Mammalia; order Rodentia; family Gliridae; genus Glis; species Glis glis. The sequence continues at coordinate 5,377 of PVJS01018973.1, read as the reverse complement.
CCCTCTTCTTTCAAAGAGAAGTTGTTTTTATTTTAGCATTTTACATTCTGTAATTTAAATGTATCTTTAGTATGGGTTTGGGAGGGATGGATGCTTTGATGAGGTCTTATTCTGTCATCTTGATCCCATCTCTTCCTTAGCAGGTTAAGTCACAGTGATAACCTTTACATCATAAACATAGTTAAACATTAGAGCTGTTAAGACTGAAGAATCATTTCTGAAATTTTTTAAAAGTACGATCCTTATCCATCTTCCTGTTATCATTCATTTGTGATCTTCCCCATCACAAAAGTTTAGCTCCTTTTGACTTTCAGAGACCATAGCAATTTGATCTTAAAATTAAGCATGCATTTTGCTAGAGTGCAATTAGTCATTTTAAATAAAAACCTCCACTTGACTGAATTCTCATTTTTCAGATGTGTTCACATAGCCAAAACTTACTATTAGGAAAGTTACTCTTACTTCATTTTCATTAAGATTTTTACAAGTGGATGATAAATGTTGAGAAACTAGATTTTATAGACAAAAGACATGAAGCTCCATGAATAATGGAGGTATTTGGATTCTAGAGATGTTGGCTCTGGTTCTGGAGGTTGTAGGCTTTCAACCATGTAAGCCGGAGTCCAGCAGAAGCTGGAATCCGTCCTTGGCTTGATCTTGGAACACTTGGCTGAAAAGTACCCGTTGAATTAAACAGTGGCATGCGGGTGTGCTCTGTCATAAAGCATTAGGAGCATAATACATCACAGAGACTCTCTGCCACTGATTTTCTGGGATGAAAAGTAATGTTAAACTCAGCCAGTTACTTGTTGCAATTCAGCAGACTTGAAGCCATTTTACTTTTACTTCCCTTTTTACCTCTCAAAGTTTGCCGTAATATGATTGCAGTGACTTCAATTTTGGTAAGAGACATTAATATCTGCAGCTCTGAAACAGTGAAGATAGTCAACATTACCTTGCAATCTATACAGCTTTTAGATGTTAAAACAATAACAAAGAAGGGATTTTAAAATGCTGGTCATGAAACTCACTGCATGTACCCTCATACATTTTATAATGTCACAACTTTCTTTTGTATGTGTGTGTGTGAGGTACTGGGGATTGAGTCCAGAGGCATTCTACCTCTGATCTACACCCCCAGCCCTATTTTATTTTTTATATGAAACAATTTTTTCGACTTGTAAATCATTTCTTTGTAGTGAGAATTTGGAATGTGTTAAAAGGAAAATTGGTATATAAATGTAAAGAACTGTGAACTTGAAATTTTTAAATTCAGTACTTTCAGAGGTAATGTTTGATCATTTCTCAAGCATGGATAATAATTATTTAATAATTTTGGGATATAGTGTAACTTGGAAGCAGAGAAGCTAAAATGTGGTAAAATTACCATTTTAGAACTTAAAGAATCAACTTATTCCATTACTTTATGTTTCAATAATTATAATGATATTTTAGGCCATTCCTCTGCTTCATTTCTACTAACTGAGCTTATACTGTTCCTAAGGGAAGGGGTCTTTCTTTTGCTTACCTCCTATACAAATAATTCTAGTGTTTTGCAGAATATTCAATGAAGAGACCACTTGGTAGCATTAATATCATTGCATACCCCTGGACACTTGCAATGCCTGCCTTGTGTTGTGAATGGACATGACTGAAATCCATATAATGGTTGCATTTTATAGACATATGCAATAATGAGTTTCAACATGAAATTAAGAGAAATGGGCTTGCTCAATTTTTACAACTTAAATAGTTCAGAATAATTTGGGAAAGACCATTCACAATTATGAAAATCTTTAACTTAATGAGAAGCTTAAAAGAAATGTGTTTTTGTAACACTGAAATATACATACAACTTGTATATTGCATCATAGTATAATATCATAAGCAGAGATCCTGTTAGATCTATGTAAGTAACTGAAGATTTAATGCACCAGGTAGCATATGCAGTTCAAGAAGTCCTGAACTTTAAGAAGCTCACAATCTAATATGGAAATTTTTATTTACCAGGTGACTTTGTTACAGTGAATCTGAAAAGATTTTATAATGGTTTATTTTCTTAGCAGGGCTTACTAGGAATCTGAAACTCGGTCTTTACCTCCTGCAAAAAACTACTCAGAGCTTTCCTTTCCAAAGAAATGAGAAAAGGAAAGGGTTGGTTTCAATGATTAAAAAAAAAAACTTGTACATTTATAAATTTATGAATCTTGATATAAAATTTTTATATCTAACTATCATTTATCATCATCATCTATGTATCTATTGCTTCATAGGAATAATTAGCCCTGGAGAATCCTAGAAAGGGCTGTAAATGCCTTATGATTGGTTAATGCTAACTGGGTGGCAGTAGGGTACCTCAGTACAACCTCTTGGAACAACCCTGTAGAGTCGTAGTGAATGGTGCCCCCTAGAGCACAGCCTTAGTATAAATGGCACCCTTTGGAGTTTTTCAATAACAAGGGCCTACTCAGAGAGGTGAACTTGTATCATTTACCTGAAATAAGTCTACTTTGTACTCTATATTCCGAGTAGTCATAGGATAGAATTAATGGTGTGTATTGATCTAAGAACTCGGTAGAATAACAGATAGTACTGGGGAAAGGAGTGAGGCCAGGTTAGGGTTCAGAGGGTTCCCAGCCCAGTAACTATCTCATTATGAGAAATCCTGACTGAGCCACTTGGAAGAATGAGCCCTGTCACCATAGCAACACTGGGACCACTTCTGCAGATCTTAGCTGTCTCTGCCAATCAGCTCCGGCCCTGAGCCATCAAATCCATTTACAAAAAAGCCAGCTGCTACTTACTCAAGGATGCACAAACCATGCACGGATATGCCAGACGGAGAGGGGAAGTAAAATTTTCACTGAAAGTGATTTCTTCTTGATATGGCAGATATAACAATTATATAGCACAACTATTCTATTTTGTGTCAAAGACAGTTAATTCAACAAATACTGACTCCCCTTACTAATGAGTTGCTTATCTCTAAGAGCTCCTGAAGAGCTTTATTTTCTACACCTAAAGTGGGACACTCCCAACACTGATTTTTTTGTCGCAGTGCAACGACACATGAGCGTACATGTATATGTGTGCATGTGCGTGGTGTGTGCATATGCATATTTTATATGTCTTCTCCAGGTTTTGAGTGCTCTAAGGGCAGGGACTGTGTTATTTATCCTTGTGTCCTTTGTGCCTGCTCTAGGTCTGGTGTTCAGTTAGGCAATACATAAATGCTGCTTGCAACCCTGAGTGTAATCAGAGGTGGCTGAGTTTAAAGATAAAACCACTCCCAACTAGCTTTCATTGGTTGGTGGATCAGGCGGTGGTCATTTGAAAGAAGGGAGTATAATAGAGAATTCAGAGCAGTACTGAGGTCAGACAGTATTGAAACAGAGCTGTCAACGTGATGTGTGTAATTTGTAAGCAAAAGTATTAGAAAGCAGTTTTCATAAAGGGCACCAGAATGTTTCCCAAAATGCATATCTATGGTTGTGGTTTACTAATGGAATAAGAATATTCCCTAGACATCACAGTTCATGAAACAGAATAAGCTTTTAAATGATTTTTTTAATAGATGAGTATCAGGTAATAATTTATCAGATAATAGTGACAATGTCATAGTTTTAAAAATCAGCTCTAGCAAATTTCAGGCTCGATATGAAAAAGCATTCTAAAAGCACTGGAAAAGTATTATTGTACCTTAAAAGGCAGAAAATAAATGCAATAGTTCAAATTCTTTTACTTTTTTGAGATTCAAATAAGTCTGCCTTAATAACCTAGTTATTAATCAGGTTTTAAGTGACCTATGAAAGGTCTTATCTTTAATACCTATGCTTCTCCCGCTCTATCATGTTCTCTTATTAAAATTAGAATATAAATACGTACAGATGATCAAAAGTTTGGTAAAGAAAATGAGCACTCCAAAATTCTAAATACGGTTATTTCTATAGAAAAGCCAATGTTCTGTTAAAATTCTAGGCGGACTGACCTAGATCTCTAAACTGAAAGGTTTGCTGAGACACGTGCGGCCGTGTAAATCTCTGCGATGTGGGTTATTTAAACAGATGGTTAACTGTGACACAGTCAGCTCTACATGCAAATTGGCAGAGGCCAGAACTCAGAAGGAAGCAGGTTAGAGAGGAAACATAATCTCACTGTGGACCTCTGAGGATTTTAATTAAAACACAGAAGAAAATTGTGCGTGCTTGAATATACTTCTTCAGAATATTAATTGAATCTGAGTATTGAATGGATTGTTGCTATGATACCAACAGTGTGGGGGGGTGGGGAGGTTTTAGAATCTTCTTTATATTTTGCTAAGTTTCTGGATGTGATTTGGCCCTGCCACTTATATATTCTCAAAGACGTTCTGGAAGGAAAACGTAAGAAGGGAGCCGTGGCTCTGTGGTGTTGTTGGTGTTGGCAAGTCGAGTCGTGGAGAAGTGTTGTTTCTTTGTTTTCTGTAGCAGTATTCTACAGCCAAGGCACTAGTTTGGTAGGTGTCAAAAGACAATTGAAGCAAGTGGCATTGGTGGCTTCCAGACCTACAGATCTGGAAATCCAAAAATTCCTGCTGGTGGCTTGGTGTACAGTTCTGTGGTCTTGATCTGGAACCCACTCCTGGGACCTTAGCTGAAGCCTGCTACTCCAGTCCTGCCAACGACTCTGCAAATGCCTACTTTCCTACATTAATGTTTTAGCTGAAAATAGCTGGAATAATTTCCCTTTCCTATAGCTCAATCCTAACTGATACAGTTCATAGAATAAAATGTCACTGCATCCCTCCTCCTAATCTGCAGTGGATCTAACACCATCCTTGTTTCCATGCTAAAGTGCCAAGCACACATCTCATTCATCTTTCTGTAGAAGGAAGAAGAGAGTAACATTTCAGGAGAAAGGAATTAAGCCTACTCATTACATAACACAGAAAGACCACTTTAAAAAATGAGATTATTGAGAAAGATAAGAATAAAACATTAGATCTGAGAAGTAAAGTTTATAAAGGTGTTTCTTTTTGAGTGTGTGTGTGGTACTGGGGATTGAAACTAGGGGCATTCTACTTTTGAACTACACCCCCAGCCCTATTTTATTTTTATTTTGAAACAGGGTCTCACTAGGTTAATGATAATCTCAAAGCCAGGTGTGGTGGCGCACACTTGTAATCCCAGTACTTTGGGAGGCGGAGACCAGAAGATCCAGGTTCGCGGCCAGCCTCAGCTCTTTCTCTCTCTCTCTCTCCCCCTGTGTCTCTCTCTCTCTCTCCCTGTGTCTCTCTCTCTCTCTCTCTCTCTCTCTACCTAGTGAGGCCCTCCGCAACTTCGTGAGACCCGGTTTCAAAATAAAGTATAAAAAATAGGGCCGGGGGTGTAGCACGGAG
>PVJS01018972.1:0-34246 GCA_004027185.1 Glis glis | reverse complement strand
AGTCTTTGATCCATCTCGAGTTGACTCTTGTGCAGGGTGAGAGGTAAGGATTCAGCTCCATTTTTCTACAGGTAGATAACCAGTTTTCCCAGCACCATTTGTTGAAAAGACTGTCCTTTCTCCAATGTATGTGTTTGGCACCTTTGTCGAAAATCAATTGGCTATAAGTTTGTGGACTTGTTTCTGTATCTTCTATTCTATTCCACTGGTCTATGTGTCTGTTTTTGTGCCAATACCATGCTGATTTTATTACTATAGCTCTGTAGTATAATTTGAAGTCAGGAATTATGATGCCTCCTCCATGGTTCTTATTGCTGAGAATTGCTTTGGCTATTCTGGGTCTTTTGTTTCTCCATATGAAACTAATGACTGATTTTTCTAGCTGTGCAAAAAATGATGTTGGTATTTTGATAGGGATTGCATTGACTCTGTAGATCATTTTTGGCAGGATGGCCATTTTGATAATATTTATTCTGCCTATCCAAGAGCAGGGGAGATCTTTCCATCTTCTAAGATCTTCAATTTCTTTCTTCAGTGTTCTATAGTTTTCATTGTAGAGGTGTTTTACCTCTTTGGTTAAGTTTATTCCTAGGTATTTGATTGGTTTTGAAGTTATTGTGAATGGGATTGTTTTCTGGATTTCTTTCTCAGTGGATTCATGGTTGGCATATATGAAAGCTACTGACATTTTTAGGTTGATCTTGTATCCTGCTACTTTGCTGAATTTGTTAATCAGCTCTAGCAGACTTTTGGTTGAGTTCTTTGGGTCTTCTAGGTATAGGATCATATCGTCTGCAAATAAAGATAATTTTAGTTCTTCTTTTCCTATTTGAATTCCTTTGATATACTTCTCTTGTCTTATTGCTCTGGCAAGAGTTTCAAGGACTATGTTGAAAAGGAGTGGCGATAGTGGGCATCCTTGTCTCCCAAGCCTTTTCTAGATGTGGTTGTTGATTTCCAAGTGGTTAGATGAGAGGCCAGGAAGGGACAAAACCCAGACTCCCTGATGTTCATTCAGTCTCCATTCACTTGCTCCATCTCTCATTCCGTGTTCTAACTTCATTTATTCATTTACCCATCCATTGAATCCAGCGTTCTTTGTATCCAATCCTGACCCTACATGAGTCCAGATCTTGTTATGAATTATTGGTAAAGTGAGTGTGAGTTTGCAAAACAGTTCTAAAGCCTCGCACTGGGACATTCTTCTGTCTTAATGCATAGAAGTAAAAGGACAGATATTCTCATGATAAAGTATGAGTAGAGGGCTGGGCGTGGTGGCGCACGCCTGTAATCCCAGTACTTGGGAGGCTGAAACAGGAGGATCACATGTTCAAGGACAGTCTCAGCAACGTAGCATGACTCTCAGCAACCTAGCAAGACCCGACCCTGTTACCAAACCTAAAATATAATTTCATAAAAGGGCTGGGAGTGTAACTTGGAGATAGAATGCCCCTGGGTTCAATCCCCATTACCCTCCTCCCCCACACACACATAAACTACTGAGTGTAAACTACTGAGCTTTCCCCTCAAGATGCAGCCCAAAGAGTCTTGTATGCTGACATCTTTTATGTCCCTGGGAATAAGCCCAGTCATTCTGCTCAGTCATGAGGCCAATAGGCCAGGCCTTTCCTGAAAGACTCCTGCCCCAAAGTGCAGGGTGGCTCAGCGCCAGCTGATGTCTGCTCCTTCAAGGCCCATTCCCCACCTTTGGGCACAGCAGAGGGGAGGCGGGCCAGTCAGAAGCCTCTCTTGGTCTGTTGTAGAGTGCATTCTGGAGTGGGCAGCTGCCAAGTCCACCGCAGGGACATTCGTTTGGCTTGGCTTATGGTCAAGCAACAGTGCAGCAGCAGGTTAGGAGTGAGTCCCAGGTCACCCTGTGTAGCCTGTCTGCAGACAGGGAGAGACCTGGTCTGGAGCGCCCTGGGAGAGGCCACAGGTTCTCCATGGAGTATCTGTTTTCCAAGACAACTTGTGACCCTGAGCATGGATGCTTTATTGATTCCTATCTAGAATTGATCTAAGGGAATGGCTTTAAACAGGCCCTTGATTCTTTCCTTTGCGCCATTGAAAGATCACTTAATTACTGTTCAGCCGCAGTGTCACAGGCTGGCAATCTCTTCTGCAGGCTAAAATAGGTTGAAATTTGAGATGGCTGGATAGGCCAGGATGTTATTATTATTAATTTTATGACTGATAGCAGCTGCAGAAGCAGCAGCAGCACAATAGCATTAAGCAAACACAAGGTAGTACAAAGTGAAGAGTGGGAAGAGGCTCTATCTAGTAACATGCAAACCCACAGGCTCTGTATGTTCAGTTGCTGCAGCCCAGGTGGCTCTCAGCTGGCTTGCTTTTGCTGCCTCCTTTAAGGAAACCTGGCCTGGTGTTCAACCCAAGCTGCACTTCTATATACCTGTATCATGGAACTTTTTTCTTTTGTACTAGAGACTGAATCCAGGGGTATTCTACTTCCAGGAGACACCCCAGTCCTTTTTCTTTTCTTTTTTTTTTTTTTTTTTGCAGTACCGGGGATTGAACCCAGGGGTGTTCTACCTCCGCGCTACACCCCCGGCCCTATTTTTTTATACTTTATTTTGAAACCGGGTCTCACGAAGTTGCAGAGGGCCTCACTTGGGAGAGAGAGAGAGAGAGAGAGTTGAGGCTGGCTGTGAACCTGGATCCTCCGGTTTCCGCCTCCCAAAGTACTGGGATTATAAGCGTGTGCCACCACGCCCAGCTCACCCCAGTCCTTTTTATTTTGAAACAGGATCTTGCTAAGTTGCTGAGGGTCTTGCTAAGTTGCTGAAGCTGGCCTTGAACCTGTGGCCATCATGTCTCAGCCTCCCAAGGACTAGGATTACAGACATGCACCAATGCACCATACCCTGCTGTATCATGCAAATTTAAATTTAAGGTAATAAAAAATTGCTGTCCTAGAATACATGTGGATTGAGAGGTAGGGTGATTAAAATGTAAAATTCGGTTTTATACATGCTAAAATTCTGTAAAAACCCTTTTGCTAAGAGAGTGAGATTTGGAGAGGCATATTATCTGGAGGGTAGAAATTAGATTATTTCAAATGATGACTCTTGAAAAAGATAATTCCTTAGAAAAGAAATGTTATATGCTTGGAGGAAATAGTGAAGTCCAAAAAGAATGTGTGAATAAAGGGGGTGTATGAGTGGACCAAGGAAGAGAAGAGTGACTTTTGTTAGGCCTGTCTGAATGCTCAGGAAAACGGAACTTTCCAGCAGGGCATGGTGGCACATGCCTGTAATCCCAGAGACTCAGGAGGCTGAGGCAGGAGGATCACAACTTTGAGGTCAGTCTTGGCAATTTAGTAAAAGCTTGTCTCAAAATAAAATAAAAAGGGTTGGGTGTTGGGGATGTAACACAGTGGTAGTGAACCTCTAGATTCAATCCCCAGTGCCACAAAAAAAGAACAAACAAAAAAAAAAGAGAAGAAAAGGAAGGTCTTAGAGATTTTTTGTGGCTAGCATGAAATATGGGAAATCCAAAATTTAGAATAGATTTTTGGCTCAGATAGGAAAGTCTGTTTCCGTAGTGACCAGGTAGTTAAATGAATAGCTCTGGAATGAGCATGGAAATACCAGTGAAGGCGGGTGAGGAAGGCAAGTCTTCCCTGCCAGGCCTGCCCTTTCCTTTCAACTACATCCACCTTTATATTCCTAGAGCATGTTTTGGATACCTCCCTTTTCAGAGGTATAAATTATAAGTACCCTGTTCCAAGCTCAAGTTCTGTAGTACCAGGGACTGGGGTCAAATTCCAGCTGTGACATTCAGATGCTGATTTCTAAAGACCATTGCTGTCTAAAGGGAGCCATAATTCCTTGGAGAAATGGTCCATTCCAGGTGCGAAGCATGGAAAGAGGCTCCTAGAATATGCCATTGCTCCAGAAAGCAAGATAGGGCTCAAAGAATCATGAGAAAATGACCAAAGGATAAGGAACTGTCGTGGGCTCTCATTGGTCAAATTTGGAAAATATTTGAGCATTTAAAAAGTGATGAAACTGAATTATAAAAGTGAATCAACAAAACCTGGCACAGTGGCACACGCCTATAATCCATCCGAGTACTTGGGAGGCTGTGGCAAGAGGATCACAGGTTCAAGGTCAGTGGCTGTAACTTAGTGAGATATTGTTTCAAAATAAAAAGGGCTAGGGGTTTATCTCAGTGGTAGAGTGCCTCTGGGTTCAATCCCCAGTACCACACACAAAAAAATGATCTAGCGTCATCTCTGGGTTACTGGGAAAGCCTCCCAGCCAATCCCCTGATTCCACCAGTGCCACCAGTTCCACAACCCAAGAGGTTAAGAGAGGTGGTGAGAGCTTTAGTTTTTATAAAAAGAATGACAGGTGATAATTTTAGGTGAATTAATTTGAAAAATCTCTGTTTTCCAGCCACCAATATAATAAATTATTCAGACAAAGATCATCAATAGATACTAAAACCATTAGGTAAAAGATTGCTGGAGAACAGAGTATAGTATTTCTTTTTTCTTTTTTCTTTTTTTTTGCGGTACCGGGGATTGAACCCAGGGGCGTTCTACCTCCGCGCTACACCCCTAGCCCTATTTTTTTATACTTTATTTTGAAACCGGGTCTCACGAAGTTTCGGAGGGCCTCACTAGGTAGGGAGAAAGAGAGAGAGAGAGAGAGAGACAGGGAGAGAGAGAGAGAGAGAGAGAGAGAGAGAGAGCGCTGAGGCTGGCCGCGAACCCGGATCCTCCGGTCTCCGCCTTCCAAAGTACTAGGATTACAAGCGTGCGCCACCACGCCTGGTGCCAGAGTATAGTATTTCACAACACCACCCTGCAGATTACTTAAAAGTTACAAAGGGAAAAGGTGCCTTATGCAATGGAAATATCTGCTTGGTTCCCTGCTTGAACCAAGGGATAAAAATGAGCGTGTCCAGTACTGTGCCAAACTGATACTAGATATCTGACGTGATATGAAATGAAATATACATCATCTATGTAAAATTCTTGCCCAAATGAGGAACCAAGCAGCCAGTTCCAAGATGTACAACTGATTTAGACTCTTCAAAACATGCTAGTGTCATAAAAGATTAAAAATAAAACAAAAATTCTAGATTAAAGAAACTAAAGAAGTATGATACCCGAATACAATGCATGACCCTTGATTGGGACGGAATTTTAGAGAAAAAACAGCTATCTGGAATATTTTTGAGCAAAGTGGGGTCTATGAGACATATTGTTGGATCTTGGATGTGATGATGTAGGAGGCTGTCTTAAAAGATATATGATGATGTATTTAGGGGAGAAAGGTTAACAATTGTTGTATCTAGGTAGAGACCACAATCATTGTGTTTTTCTTTCAACTTTTCTATAGGTTTGAAAAGTTACAAAATAAAATGTCAAAAGAAAAATATTTTCAACCTTGGGCAAGTTCAATAACCTCACTAAAATTATCTTTCCTCCTGGAGTATATGAGTAATAGTGGTAGAAACTTTATAGAATTGCTTTACTAACTAATATCCTATGTGCAAAGAACATAGAGTAAGTGTTCAACAAATACTGATTTCACAATTCTCTCCATCCTCTGGATTATTAGTGGAATGTAAGTTGAAGAGGACCTGATCTTTTCCATCTCTGTGCCCCCAGTGCCTGGCACAATATTTGTTTCTTGATTAAAAAATAAAACTATGAATAAAGCCATTTAAGGTTTTTGGTTTTAAATGGAGGGTATACCACAATAACTTCTGAAGAGATTGCATTGTAATTACCTGTTCCCACAGCCAGCTTGTTGTCTCAGTGCAATAGTTTTTCTTACTCTCTGAATGGTAGATTGTGTGTATCTACATTGAAGATAGAGGTTCTCACCTTTGTCACTCATAAAAATCAGCTGTGTGTGTGTGTATGTATATATGTGTGTGTGTGTGTGTGTGTGTGTGTAAACACAGCTTTCTGGGCCTCAGCCCCAGAATTTCTGATTCAGTAGATTTGGAGCAAGGTCTGAGAATTTGCATTTCTAACAAGTTTCCAGGTGATGCTGATGTGGTGGGTCCAGAGGCTTTTCTTTGAGAACTTTTGCTGGTAGAGGAGAAGGAGCCCAGCAAGCATGAGGGAGATGCTGCAGCTCCCTAGGCAGACTAGTTGCAGTAGAGCCCCCTTGATCTGTTTGGTTGTTTTGGAAAGTAACCCAAGATGTTCCTATCACCCCATCAACATTTGCCTGGGAAAGTAGGGCGTGGTGGTGTACACCTGTAATTCCAGTACTTGGGAGGCTGAGACAAGAGGATTGCAGGCTGGAGGACAGCCTGAGCAAGTAGTGAGACTCTCATCAACCTGGTTAGACCCTGTTTCGAAATAAAAAGTAAAATAGGGCTGGGAGTGTAACTTGGAGGTAGAATGACCCTGGGTTCCATTCCCAGTACCACTAAAAAAAAAAAAAAAAAAAAAAAAAAAACACATTTATTTGCCTGAGAGGAAAATGATCTTTCAACACTTAGACAATAACATTGCCAGAGGAAAAATGATTTTTAAACATATACAAAATGCATATTCATAAATACATGCATAAAATCTAATGTCTTCCTAGTTTGAGTCTCTATCAAGCAAAACTAGAGAAGTTGCAGAGTAAGAGAGCTTGACTATCTTACTGACTTGTTTAGTTGGGATTTCCAAAGCAACAAAAACATAACCATGATTAATAAATTTCTTGCATTAATACTCACTTCAACAGAGAGTCCAAGTCCAGAGAAACCAAGTCCACAGAAGTCCATAAAGTGATGTGGCCCAGAAAGTAGTAAAAATGGAAAAGAATGCCAGGTGTCTGGGTCTACAACTAGGTCACACCTCCTTACTGCCATTCTTGGGGTGTGAAGGCTTTTTTTCCCCTTTTGCTTCCTTTTCCAGGTCTCCTTCATTCAGCACATAGAATAGAAATGCTGCCCTACTTCTTTTTCTCCAACCTACAGAACATTGAGCAGAGGTAATAGCCAAGACTTATAACATCCAGAAATTCAATTCTTGCTGAAAATGCAATCATGAGAATAATGAGATTTTGATTCAGAATTGTATAAAGGAATAACCCTTATGAATAACAATATTTGCATTTACTAGTGCTCAAAAGAAGGAAGGTCAGTTTTGCAGCCTTCTAAAACAATTCTAACTTTAACCTCTGCTTTCTTGTTATCTGCAATAATGACCTTTCTCTTCAAGGTTGGTTACCAGTTAGTAATAGAACAGAGGAACAAAGAATAGTGTCCTAATAATTAAAACACACAGCCTGCCGAACTCCCTGTATGCTCCTGGTTCTCCTCAGAGGGAAATGTTCTTGGCATCTCTTAAAGGAATCATGTGTTCCAATCTGGCTGGACATCCTATGTTCTTTTCTCTGAGCCCTACTTTTTGTTTCCCAACACACTAGTGTTTTCTACGCAAATTGAATAAAAATCATGAAGGAAGAAGAAGAAATGAGATGATAATTTGATATTAAAACATCCACCTACCCTGACTATTTTAATGAGCGGAAATGTGCCCTGCAAAACCCTAGGAGTTCCTGAGAATGTGAGCCATCCCCTATGATCTGTCTTTGGGATCTGGACAGACTGAGAGCTCCCAGGATTGAGAGACTATCATTACTGGTTACGTGGATTAAATGTATATCCCTCTAACCTTTGCAACACAACCACAACCACAGACTGCTTTTTAAGCTCCTTACTCTAGCCACTGCATAGTAAGAACTGTATAAATAGACCAGGTAGCTCATATGCTAATCTCACCGCTTTCAGTGGCTCCCCATTTATATTGAATAGAAAACATGTATATGACCCTTACTAAGTGCCAAGCACCATTTTAAGCATCTCCATATGTCCACTCACAGAACAGAGAGGTTAAGTAACTTGCCTAAGGTCACATGGAGCCAGGACTCAAACTCAGGAAGTCTGGCTCCAGATCCCATGCTCTTCATTGCTATTTAGTATTAGAATGAGTCCCTGTTGATTTGCTGTCCCTAACCTTGATTTCCACTCAATTCCTCAAGCACATGATGCTGAAGCCACATGAATTTACTGACTCTGACCCACATAGATCCTGGCATTGGGTCTGGGACATATTGCTGCTACTCGAAAGGTTAGGTCTTATCACCTCTCTATATATATTTGCACAGTCTTTCTTGAGAGCTCAGATTAAGGCCTATCTTTCCTGAGAAATCATCCCAGATTCTTTAGGTAATATTAGGTATTCCCTTTCCCACAGTCCAGGGCATTATTATTAGAACCACTGTCATTACCACCTATTGGAATAATGTATATCTATTTTCCCAAGCAAAAGGAACAAGTGGTGAGCTCCTGGGGTGACATGGTAGACAGTAGATGGTCCTTTCATTTCTATGTCTATATCTCCCTCGGCATCTATATCCCCCTCAGCACCAACCATGCAGTAGGCAGTTACCATAGTACTGAATTAAAGGCAAATATGGTGGGTACTGGTATGTTAAAGTGTGTGCAAATATGGTGGGCGTTGGTATGTTAAAGGAAAATATGGTAGGTAGTGATATGTAAATATGGTGGGTATTGGTATGTAAATATAGTGGACATAGGTGTGTTAAAGGCAAATATGGTGGGTATTGGTATGTTTAGTACATATTTGTTCACATTTCCTACGTAGACACTTTGTGTGCAGGTAGCCATTTGCCTATGATTGTGTTTACTTCCTGTACTGGTTATATGTGCTTTTCACAATATAGGAAAAATGCAATGGAAATACCAAATCCCCCCACCCCCCGTGCTGCAGTGGAGGCCAAGGAGTGCACTACAGTTCATCACTGTGTCTTAGCACCTAGCACTGCTACTGAGATAGTGAAAGGAATGTAGATAATTCTTGGAGAATTCTGTAGTGCCCTGATCTCTGGTGCTGGCCTTGGGCTACATTCCACAGCTCTGTGTATGTTAAGCTTCCCTTGGGAGCTCCATAGAAAGGCCTCATTCTCTGTAATCATTGTGCCTAATATGGCAGGTGCCTACTCAATGTGTGATGTTGATGGTAATGAGTGATAATGTCAGGATGGTATAATCAAACACTGGAACACTGTTTATAAAAATATTTAATGTATTGAATGAATAAATGAATACATGAATGTATAGCTCCAGATGAGGACTTAGGGATCATCCTATTCTAAATTATTGTTCCACTGATGCTGAATCTGATACCCAAAGAGTACATCCTGCCAGTGGTCCCAAGGCTGACCAGCGATGGGGCTGGGATTCAAACCTCAGCCTTTTGCCTCTTTGACAGCAGTTGTATACATCTACCTCATAAATCTGGGGCCATTGGGAGTAAATGAGAGTTTCATTTACAGTATATTAATTACATACATTAACATACACAGTCAAGGAACTATGTAATAGAGTTTGCTATATAGTCACAACCTTCCATCCTTAAAACAACAAAACCACCATGAACAACATAAAACCTTTCTTTTAGCCTGTGTTTCAGTCAACATACTCACTGCTATAATCCAAAAGACCTGACCACACAACTTAGAGGAAGGAAGATTTATTTGCTCACAGTTTCTTGGAGATTCTGGGTTCAGTCCATGTGAGTCTGGGCTCTGTGGATCTCAGGGCATGATGGCAGGAAGCAGAGAGAGGGAGAGGATATGGGCTCTGCTCTTCACATCACAGAGGCTGGAAGCAGAGAGATCCAGCAAGCAAGGGAATTCAAAGACACAAGCACGGTCCCTGAGGCCATGCCCCCAGGGACCCACCATCTGCAGCACACCCCCACCAGCCTAGGCTACCACCCTGATAAACTGGGATTTGACTACTGCTGAGATTACAACCCTCATGGCTCAGTTACATCAAATCCGACCATCAATTTATGAGCTCTTCAGGGGACATTCTATATCCAACTATAACAGCTTGTTGCCAAAAAACTTTGGGAATTTCATCAGCACATTTCCCTGGTAGAGTAGGACAGTTCCCTGGTGGAGTAGGGCATTCTGAACTCAGCTGGATCTTTCTTCAATAATTTAGAATCTTGCAATGCCTTGGGTTCATTTAGCAATTCTCCTTTCAGGAATAGGCTTATGAAATTGGGCTAAATATCTCACTTCATAGCACAACTTCAGGATTAAAAACAATCAAGGGTCCTAGTGGTTTAGTCACTATTTCGTTGTTATTCCTACATCTTAAGAGCATGATTGTGGCAGAGGGTAGGGATATGGGAGAGGAGGGATGATTTACTGGAAGATTCTAATTACTTGGATCTTTAGTTTAAATTTTGTGATTTTCTGTAATTTATATATTGTAGAGTGCTATGGCTTAATGAGTGTCTCACAAAGGCTCCTGTGCTAAAGGCTTCGTCCCTGGCCCATGGAACTGTTGGGAGGTAGCGGAATCCTTAAGAGGTAGAGCCCGGAGGGAGGTCTTCTGGTCACTGGGGGCATGCCTTTGAAGGGGGATATCGGGGCCCCAGCCCCTTCCTCTTCCTCTCTCTTTTGTGTATTGGCCATGAGGTGAACAGTTTTGCCACACACTCTTGATAAAAACAATGGGGCTCATGGACCATGGAATGAAACCACCAGAACTGTGAGCTAAAATAAACCTTTCTTCCTTTTAAATTGATTATCTCAGGTATTTTGTTGTAGTAATGTAATGGAAAGCTTATTAACAGAGTAATCTCAGCTATAGATGCATGTGAAATAAAATAAACATATGTGAAATTTTGTGGTAGAAAGAACAAAGATTTTGGAGTCAGACACCCCTGGCTTTGAATCCCAGCTTTTAATATCATTGCCTGTATAATGGAAAGTTGGTTCTTTAACCTCTCTTGATCTTGTTTTCTTTCTCTGAGATGGACATAAGAGGTACCTCAGAGAGTTGCTGTGAAATAAAATGCTCACTCAGTTCATACTACACATTCTGTTAATTTTAGTTTCCCAAATTCTCCACCCTTTGTCTTCCCAGTAAAAGATAAGATAGATTTATCATGTAAAGACACTGATTCTGTATTTATAACTGTTGGCTAACTAGAGTACTAATTAGATTAATATTGCTTGATAATTTTCATAAGGGGATTAAGAAGACTTTCGCACACTTGTAGAATTAAAACAAAATGTTAATGAGGTGATATATTCATCGGTTCTTTTAATGTTGTTATTTTTACTGCAAATGATGACTCTTACTGAATGGGAGATATTAAGCAAAGTTGATTTACTGAAAACAGATTTGAAGGGCAGTCCTTGGTACCTTCAAGGTATATGTGAGCTGCCAGCAGAAGTTTTGAAGCAACTGGATAAAATTTATGGTGATGATATTTTTACTAACAGGTTCACTATCCTGTCTTGCTGTGACTTTTCCTGAGTTGCTTCTCTCCAGGAAGACCTTAAAGGGGCAGCACTCCAGTGTGGGGAAGAAGAGGAGTCCTCAGTAGCCTGCCCCATCCTGGATCAGCCACATGGAATTCCTCTGTGGGGCAGAACGGAGTCCAGTTTCTATGACAATCACAGCTGCTCTGCCAAGACTGCCAGTCAAGGCACCCGCACCGCTAATTGCTATGTGGACATCCGTTCATTAGACTTTGACCTAGAATTACCATCGTCTTTCACAAGGTAGGCAATGAATCATTGTTTTGGGCCTCTGCCTCCTCTCTTTCAGCCTAGGTTTGATTTGTATCAGAAATGCAATCTGTGTGGGTCATTACCTACCTTAGGAAGGTTCCTGTAGGGTAACTCTTAACGACAGGCTGAATGTTTTATTGGGAAACAGAAGTTAACTGTCTGAGTTCAGTGAGAAGTGATTGTAACCCAGCACTGCCAACCAGTGGCTCTCTGATTTTGTACAAATGGCTTGACTCCTGTAAGCCAGTTATCTGTAAACCAGGAGACCAGAATTTCCATCTTCATAGGATTCATAGGTGTGGTCAGGGGTGAGTTGGAAAGTCTCTGTTTCCAGTGCTGGCCTGTGGAACAAGGAGGTGCAACTAAACGGACCAATATCTAGATGATTGACACGCAAGTTCCACTTGCTGGTGGCCAGCCACCATGGAGACCACGTGGCCCTCCCCATTAAGGTGGCATCCTTAATAATTCTCTTTTTGGTGCTGGGAATTAAACCCAGGGGTGTTCTACCTCTGAGCTACATCCCCAGCCCTTTTTATTTTGTATTTTGAAACAGGGTCTCACTAAGTTGCTGAGGCTGGTCTGGAGCCAGGAATCCTCCTGTCTCAGCCTCCCAAGTACTGGAATTACAGGCGTACCACGTCCATCAATTCAATTTATTTCTTTTCATCTTTTGCCCTCTGAGTTTGTAAATATTGAAAAGTTACAAAGAAACCTATGGCAAACAAATAGCAATGTGAATTCCAAACAAGTTTTATTACTTCTCTCAGTAACCAATTTTATATGTCCATTTGTGGGTTTTATTTTGTTGTTATTATTATTTTTTTTTGCGGTTCTAGGGATTGAACCCAGGGGCATTATACCTCTGAGCTACACCCCAGCCCTATTTATTTATTCTTTATTTTGAAACAGGGTCTCACTAAGTTGCAGAGGGCCTCACTAAGTCGCTGAGGCTGGCCCTGAACCCGGATCCTCCGGTCTCAGCCTCCCAAGTACTGGAATTACAAGCGTGTGCCACCACACCTGGCTCATTTTGTGTTTTTGTATAACTCCCATTTAATACTCTAGTCTTACTCCTAGAATTCTAGAGAGAGAACTACTGATGTGGACTGCCTTATATTGGTTAACATGAGATAGAATATGCTAGGAAGAGATAAATTCAGATGTGTCCTACCTAAGAAAGTAAAACCAATGTCCCAAAATAAACACTTATTGGGCACCTAATATATGCCAGAAACTATGGACCTAAAGACAGTAATATAAACTCTGGGATCTTTATGGCTATGAAACATGTCCCTCTAACTCTATCAAGGTCATCTGACAGTTGCAAGGAAATGAGGCAGATTGGAATCCCAGCCCCTCCACTTTCCAGCCTGTGAGGTTAACGCCTCTGAGCTTCATGCTTAGATCTGTAGAACTGGATGTGAGAAATAGGTATTTTCTATCAAAGGAATGGCTTGACTTGGGCACTATGTTGTAAAGCTGCCATTTGTGTAACTGTATTTGTGTGCCTGTGCTTGTATTTTTGTAAATAGCATTTCCTAAAAATTGTGAGTGCTGACCCCTCCCCCAGCATCCCCCTCAGCCAATGGCATAAAGATTGTGAGGCTGTGTTCCCACCAATAGAAACAAAGCACAGAAGCCCCGCGCTAAAGATAAAACGCCTAGCAATTTCCTCCATGTTGTTCTTGTACGGCAGACCTTCCTGGTGACAGGAACCCTTTTTGCAAAAAGTAAAATTCTCCTTGCCGAGCTGCTTTCAACTATGTGTCTTTTTTTAATGACGCCATAAAAATTTACTTCTAACATGGACAATTCCTGTAAAGTTCTCAGCACAGGGTCTGGCCCTCTTTGTAAGCAATAGCACTCATTTTCTTATCCACACACCAAGGGGAACATTGTTACTGGGTTTCATGTATGAAACCACTGGAAAATGAGTATTAAATTTCCTCCAGGGAACTTTTTAGTGGGAATTCAGCACCACTAATTTCCCATGGGCCATTTCTGAAGGTGCGATGTGGTGGCAGAACAATTTCCAAGTGGGATTTTTTTTTCTTTTTGTAAAAACAATTGGACATGAGCATACAAAAAAATATCTTTGGAAGTTTCCATACTTTTAAAAAATGCAGTATGACTACCCAAATAAAGTTTAATTTTTTACCCTGAGGTTATATTCTGACCAAATGAAACCAATTGATATCCACCGTGTCCATCCCTGACTCACCGATGTGGCAGCCAACATCATGACTTGCTGGGGGCAACTGTACAAGTGGAGGGTTTTGCCTCTTACCATTTGTTAGCTGTTAAAACTTCATTTTTCTCTATAAACATGGATCCTAGTCTCCTCTAAATATAGGCATTTTCTCTTGCCACAAACCTCAAACTACCTAAATATCAAATATATTCTTTTCTCCAGCTGCATTAAAAAATAATTAGGAATATGGCTGTGGTGGCACGTTGCCTGTACTCCCAGTATTTGGGAGGCTCAGACAGGAGGATTGCAGGTTTGAGGCCAGTCTCAGCAACTTAGTGAGACCCTCAGCAATTTAGCAAGACCCTATTTCAAAATAAAAAATAAAGTAGGGCTGGGGATATAGCTCAGAGGCAGACCATCCCTAGGTTCAAGCCCCAGCACCAATAATAATGATAATAATAGTTATGAACCCTCTCATACCCCCAGCTCTGCTAGGGGCAGGCAGTGACAGTTCCTGCAGGCTAGGGGCAGGCAGCACTGTCTAGGCATGTTCCTGGTGTGGGAGGGGATTCTGTGAGGGTGAGCTGGCTGCCACATCTGGGGGAGGCCTGGGTGATGAGAGATGGCAGCTGTGATGCTGAGAAAGGAGCAGCTTCAGGGAGGCAAGGGCAGGCTCCTCCATTCCCTCCACCTCTCCCCAAATGCCATTTGTGTGACTCAGCTGCCGCTGGCCTCCAGGCACTTTGCTGCCAGGTGCTCCCTTCCCCCTTCTTGAAGCAGTAGCCAAGTCCCTCCCGACTCCTCCACCTGCGCAGGAGTCTTCTCAGGCCACGCACTGGTCCTTCGCAGGGAGTACATGGCTCGGCACAGGCTCAGGCTTAATATTATTATGATGATTTTCAATAATGTACACAGAATGCATATAGGACTTGGACAGTAGTCATGAAGGGATTGGAGTTGCTCCTGGTCGGGTCATTGAACATCGTTTCTGGCAACTTTTCTGACTTCGTCGAGCACTTAGTGTGTGGGGGACACTGTGGCAAAGGAGGCGGCTTTTAAACCCCAGGCCCTGTGCTGGGTTGCAAGTCCTCTAGGATGTGAGGCGCTGAGGGAGTTTGTAGATCTTACTCTGAAGGCTGCAGAGAAAACTGAAGGGTCCAGTGCTGACAGTTTCTGCCCGGCCATTGTGGGGAGGAGCAATGGTTCAGAAGAGCTTCGGAGGCTCCTGGACGTCCCTGAGGGCTCCCCCATTTCCTTCTCTCTGGGAACACTGCCAGTGGGGATCTCCAGTCTGAAACAACAGGAAGGCTCCTGCCATGGCCTAGCAAGGGGCCCTCAGATTCTGCCACTCGCCACAGCAAATCCTTCCAGTCCTTCCTGGGTGCTGGGCTGGTCGTTCCGGGGTGTTCTGCCTCATGCCTCTGATCTGGCCCTGACGATTACCTAAATGCCATCTTAGTGTCAGGACTCCACCTTTTAATTCTGCCATCACCCGAGTCATGGTGGTGACTCAGCTGGTCCCTGGCACTGCCCTCACTCCTGCCACAGCTCTGTCTTGCCCATGATGCTTCTCATAACCCACATTAGGGTCTGAGAGAGCCTCCATTGGGCCGCGTTTATAGAATTTTCCACTCCACGCCCAAACTTACCCATCCCTTGCCACCTCCTCTTGTACCATTGTGAAGCAATTTGGAAATTCCAGTGAGCTCTCTGTAAAGCTCTAAACTCAGTATCTCTATCTAAGTCCCCTTGTCTGTCTTTCCCTTGTGGTTGACTCCATGATCATTAAACCAATTTCACAAGATTGCTGAGATGTGTGAAATGCAATGTATCATTTAGAATTCTTTGATTGCAAGCACAGAAACTAAGCCTGGCTAACTTAACAGAGTGAAAGGGGACAGAAGGAAGGAGGAAGGAAAGAATCGATCCTAACTATGTCCTATTCTTCGTTACTCATAATATTTAATTTTCAGAAAAGAGACAAGTCAAAAAAAAAAGACAGGTCTAACTTGACACATGTACCCTTGGTGTCCACCTTTCGTGGACCCTCCCACCAAGACTGCACACTGAGGGGATGAGACATGCCCCAAAGGAGTCCTTCCTCAGGCTGGGCATGGTGGCACATTCCTATAATCCCAATACTTGGGAGGCTGAGACAGGAGGATACCAGTTTCGAGGCCAGCCTTAGCAATTTAGTGAGATCCTCAGTAACTTAGTGAGACCCTGTTTCAAAATACAAAACAAAAAGGGCTGAGGGTATAGCTTGGAGAGAGAATGCCCTGGGTTCAATCCCCAGAACCAAAAAATTAAAAATGAGTCACTAGAAGGAGCAGAGTGAATGCTGCACAGGTGCGTGTCAAGTGTGCATCAAGTGTGCACCAAAGGAAAGGAGAGGGCCTTGATTCCTTCTCAAGCATCGCTAGACCTTATTGTGAAGCCTTCTTTCAGTTTTAATTTCTTCATGGCCTGGAGTTCAACTTGGGTGGTGAAAATAAACAGTTTCCTCTAAAAATGAAAGTTGCTAATAAATTATGGTTTTTAACTCAAATTTTAATAAGGCCAGAAATTTGAGTATTTAAAGATTCCTGGTGGAACTGTACTGGGGATTAAACCCAGGGTTGTTCTACCTCTGAGCTATACTCTCAGCTCGAGTTTTTTTTTTTTATTTTGAAACAGGGTCTCATTGAGTTGCTGAGGGACTTGCTAAGTTGCTGAGACTGGTCGCGAACCTGCAGTCCTCCTGTCTCAGCCTCCCAAGTACTGGGATGACAGGCATGCACCACCGCACTGGGCTAAAAGGGTATTTTGCACAGTATGGTTTGGCCAGATTTCTTCCTCTGTGGAGCCAGTCTGGCAAGGTCTTCTGTGTGTCTCCTGTGAGCTGGCTGTGGAATCTTGTTCTAACATATTTCATTAGAAAGTGGAATTCAGCAAAAACTTTGAATTCTACTAAGGGAGGGATCTCATTAATAGGATGTCAAAAGAATCCCATCGCTGGGCATGGTGGCACACGCTTGTAATCTCAGTACTTGGGAGGCTGAGACTGGAGGATCTCAGGTTCGCGGCCAGCCTTGGCTACTTAATGAGGCTCTCCGTAACTTAGTGACACCCTGTTTCAAAATAAAGAATAAAAAATAGGGCTGGGGGTGTAGCTCGGAGGTAGAATGTCCCTGGGTTCAATCCCTAGTACTGCAAAAAAAAAAAAAAAAAAAAAAGAATCCCATCATAAAGTGCTTTCACTTACAGGCATGAGCTGTGGGGACAGCCTTCTTGTGGGGTTCCAGGTTCCTCCAGAGCTTTACAGTCTATCCCTGTCTTTCTGGCCCCATCTCCAACCATTAGCTTCACCAAACCTCTCCTCTCACTTCATACATCAATATTTTTGTGTCTCTACAAAACTAATTGGTTGTGTGTTCTTAGCCTTCTGAGTTGTGTGTGCTGCTCTCGTTCTTTTTATACCCACCCACCAGCTTTTCCCGAGGTGAGCTCCCCCGCCCCCAGGCATCAGGTCCCTCCTCCCCTCTCTGCTTCTGTAACAGTCTAAACCCATCTCTGCTCCAGTAAGCTATGCTGGTAATTGTGCTTTGGGGCATTTTCCCCACTGAACAATGAGTCTCATCCCATAGAAGATACTCAGTAAATTCCAATGATCATAACTGGAAGTGGTTTAGGCAAAACACAGTCAAATTACATCCAGAAAGGCCATGAAGGAGCCGGGCGTGGTGGTGCACGCTTGTACTTGGGAGGCTGAGACAGGAGGATCACAGGTTCGCGGCTACTTAGTGAGGCCCTCCGCAACTTAGTGAGACCCTGTTTCAAAATAAAGAATAAAAAAATAGGGCTAGGGGTGTAGCTTGGAGCAAAATGCCCCTGGGTTCAATCCCCAGTACTGCAAAAACAAAAAACAAAGCAAAAAGGCGATGAAGGGTCCTAGGTAATCATCAGTACCTAAAACTACAGATAATACTGCTTTGAGCTGAGAAGATGACTTGATCATGAAGGGCTTGAGGTTTCCTGTAAGCTTTTTGCTCGTAATAAGCAGTGTGTGTTAAGAGCTCTCTGGTAGGAGCTGTGGTTGGAGGCTGAGAAACTAATGGAAACAGGTCCTGGCCACCGGTGCTATGGAAGCTGTGTTTGTTACAGCTAAAATCAACAATGCTCCACGAAAGGAAACAAACAATATATTGTGCATCCCACTCCATGGCTGGAGCAACACCATTGCTTTGTGCTATACTATGCTGTCTTATTAAAGAAAAGAGTGCCCTCCCCCAAACCTGCTAGGCAGAGATATCTTATTGTGTGAAAACACAGATGGTCTTTATCTTAGAGTTCAATCTTGAACACTGCTTCATAAAATTTATTGGAAACACTTTGCTTCAACTGGCAAAATTTTAGTATCTTAAGGTGGGAGGAGAGAGAGCTAGCTTAGGGATTTAATACATCATGAAGGAATTCAAGGTCCTGCTTTCAATCTCTGATGCTGACATTACTATGTATAACCTTTTAAAAGTATGTTTATTTTGTCACCCTCATCTGAAAATGTAATCACTTTAAAAGCACTCAACTATTCCATTTTTTAAAAAAACACAAAATAGTTATATCTGCAAAGTGAAAACATACTCATACTTTCTTTAATCAAATGTAGATTTTTCTACGGGTCAACCAGCAGGACTCTGCCCCTCTAAGTCAGATAACATCAGTTCCGCATTCTCCACCGCAGCCCACCATTTCCAGGTCTGTGTGACTCTTTGGGAGTTTTGGAAGTCGTAGAAAGCTGACTTCCCCTTGGCCCATTCTGTCTAAGTCAATCTGGGAGAACCCCGAGTCAACTAGGTTTAAGCTCCTTTGTGCATTTCCACATTGGCATAGAAACCCTCCTTCCAACAAGCATTTTATGAGTTGAGTAAATTCACAGATGTCTTGCTACTTATCATCTCATCTCTTGGCTCTGCCCTGGGGCTTTTAAATCCTCCTCTGTCATTTAGTTCTTCGCTCCCTAAATCCTGTTCCTTCAGGATCTTGGCTTCTACTTCAAATGGGCTTGTCAGGAAATCTCAGGAAGGCCGGTTTCCCCCAGTACTGCCTTCAGACCTAGCAAACGGGTCCCTGGGCCTGTCCTTGGCAGGTCCACCCTGGCCCTCTGCAGCTGGACTCCCTGCCCCGTCCCCAACACAGACACCACACCACAGAGATGGGGCTGTGCCCACTCTAAATCGGCATCCCTTTCTGTTACACTATGCTTTGGGTCCCTAAAGTCCCCCAATTCCCTGACAAGTCCCCTTCATGCTTGCTTCCGAGGCATGCACAGGTCTCTGGCCCGCCTTCCTCTCTTCTCGAAGGCAGCCATGCTGCTGGGTGGCGCAGCCCCAGGCCCGATGGATGGCCAGGCTCTTTACATGGGCGAAGCTGTACACAGAGCTGAGGGGTCAAGGTGCACACGAGAGGCCTCTGTGGTGTGGGACGGAGACAGGGGTGACAAGAAAAGATGTGGGCCATGGGCTGTGGGCCATGGGCAGGGCCCGGCTGGTTCTCCCTGTACTTGCACATTTTGACAAGAAACACCGATGTATTTGTGAGTTCTTATTTCTAACCTGGACTCTCAGGTATTCATGAAAGTACATTTCAAAGTAAAAGCCTAGGACATACTTTATTCAACTGTTTGCTAGTTTTATTTCTAACTTTTAAATATTTAGATATATGATGTGTTGCTTGCATTTTTGCTCTTGCCCCACAGCCCACCAATGTGTTGGTCTGGTCTGCTCCACCTAAAAAGTATTTTCCTTCTAGTTATTTAGACAATAAAATTTGGTTTCCATCTTATGATAAGTGAGTTTGCTTAAAGCAGGATACCCTGAATTTTTATTTATTTTTTTTTTTTTTGTGGTACTAGGGATTGAACCCAGTGGCATTCTACCTCCAAGAGACACCCCCAACCCTATTTTATTATTATTATTTGTTTTAAAATAGGGTCTCGCTAGGTTGCTGAGAGTCTCTCTACTTGCTGAGGCTGTCTTTGAACCTGTGATCCTCCTGTCTCAATCTCCTCAGTACTAGGATTTACAGATGTGCGCCACCACACCCAGCTACCCCTGAATTTAAGAGCAAAGTGAAGTGGTTATAAATAACTGGAGTATCTTGGTGCTGTTAAACTAATTGTTTCTAAACAACAACAATTGAGACCTTCACATATAAGATACATTAAAAACACAAAATGCAACCATTGGTATATATCATATTCCATAAATCAAGAGAATTTATAAAATAAATGATAAAGATTATATAAATTCGAGAAAACTATAATAAGGATAAGTGAAAACACAAGTTATAAAATAGTGTACAATAAAAATGGCTTTTTTAATCTTAAGAGTTTATACCATAAAAAAAAGTGGAAAGAGCCGGGCATGGTGGCACACACCTGTAATCCTAGTACTTGGGAGGCTGAGACAGGAGGATCGCAGGTTCCAGGCAAGCCTCTGCAACTGAGTGAGACTCTTAGCAACTTAGTGAGAACTTGTTTATAAACAAAAAATAAAAAGGGCTGGGGGTGTAGCTTGGAGGTAGAACACCCCTGGATTCGATCTCCAGGAAACCTCCCCTAGAACGCGTGAGTGCGCGCGCGCACACACACACACACACACACACACACACACAGCCTGGGTGTTGTAGCTTGGAGGTAGAATGCGCCTGGGTTCAATCTCCAGGAAACCTCCCCTAGCACACGCGAGTGCCCCCCCACACACACACACACAGGGCTGGGGGTGTAGCTTGGAGGTAGAAGACCCCTGGATTCAATCTCCAGGAAACCTCCCCTAGCACGCACGCGTGCGCGCGCGCACGTGCACACACACACACACACACACACACACACACACAGGGCTGGGGGTGTAGCTTGGAGGTAGAACACCCCTGGATTCAATCTCCAGGAAACCTCCCCTAGCACGCGCAAGCGCGCGCGCGCACACACACACACACACACACACACAGCCTGGGTGTTGTAGCTTGGAGGTAGACTGCGCCTGGGTTCAGTCCCCACCACCAAAAGACAAACAAAACAAGTGGGAAGAATGTACACTGTAGGATGTAATGGAGATAGAATTTAGAATTCCTGGCTTTATATATGCATATATGTATGTATAATACACTTTTCTGCATTAAATATATGTTACTTTTATGCAAATAAAATTAAAATTATACAATAATAGGAAAATACTTGAATGTTAGAGTAGTAATAGACATTGGATTTCTTTTCAATGTTGATTGTATAGCAACATAATGGCTACATTTTGTGCCATGCTCCACTCAAAGAAAATTTTTGTACAAGATCAGATCTGCAGGGCTTAAGAGGTCTTAGCTGAATTTGTACAGTATATGTTTAATTTCATCTCAATTTTAGGGAAGGTCAAGGATCAAGTCAAGACACATTTGATGGTATAAAGAGTGCTTTACATTTTATCTGAACCTTGTGTCTTGGGATATTTGCTCCCAAGAAGTTAGTAGACTCTGATTGAATTCTACATATCATAAAAGAGTATCAAGATTTTAATCATATTTTATTTATTCTGTGGTCATTAAACAAAACAGGAGAACATGTTCAAAAGGGTAAATTTTCTGCAACTATTTTACAGATTTTCCTGAAATGTGGGCAGGCAATGGTTATAAAGATTTGATTTAAGCAGAGAGTTCTATAGTTCAGAGATCCACTAGCATTTTCATGAGTGAGTGGTTATCATAAAAAGATTGTTCATCAGTTTTTCATTCTTCTTATTAACAGGATTCAAATACTTCAACTTTAAATTTCTTGGCTAATTATCTCTGTCAACCCCTAGTAGAGTTCATGTGGTTTTATAAATTGATGACATCTTCAGCCAATTAAATTTATTGGCTAAAGAATTGTCTACAGTGTGTGTGTGTGTGTGAGTGTGTGTGTGTGTGTGTGTGTGTGTGTGTGTGTGTGTGACTGGGGATTGAACCCAGGGGCATTCTACCTCTGAGCTACCCCCCAGTTCTGTTTTATTTTTATTTTGAAACAGGGTCTAAGTTGTGGAGGGCCTTGCTAAGTTGCTGAGGCTGGCTGAACACCTGCAATCCTCCTATCTCAGCCTGCCAAGTACTGGGATTATAAGCATGCAAAACCAGGCCTGTCTTACAATTTGTATTTTCAAATTATAAAAGCTTCAGGCGTGTTTGTTTGTTTGTTTGTTTGTTTTGGTACTGGGGATCAAACCCAGTGGCATTCTACCTCTGAGCTACATCTCCAGTCCTATTTTATTTTGAAACAGGGTCTTGCTAGGTTGATAGAATCTCACTACTTGCTGAGGCTGTCCTCAAACTTGCCATCCTCCTGTCTCAGCCAAGTACTGGGATTACAGGTGTGCGCCACCACGCCTGGTGAAAAAGCTTGGTTTTAAAAATCACTGAAAAGTTGTCAAGCCAATACTCTGCTGTTACAGAGAGCTTTAAACTGGCTTGCACATAAGAGAACCAATTAATTAG
This sequence comes from Glis glis, assembly GCA_004027185.1. NCBI lineage: Eukaryota > Metazoa > Chordata > Mammalia > Rodentia > Gliridae > Glis > Glis glis. The sequence goes on along the minus strand of PVJS01018972.1, from coordinate 11,956 downwards.
TTAATTTGTTAATGATCATTCAGAGAAAAAGATTTCCCAACTTTCCCTTAAATGATGGTAGTATTTTTTGTTGTTATTTTTTTTCGGTACTGGGGATTGAACCCAGGGGCATTCTACCTCTGAGCTACACCCCCAGCCCTATTTTTTATTCTTTATTTTGAAACAGGGTCTCACTAAGTTGGGGAGGGCCTCACTAAGTAGCTGAGGCTGGCAGCAAACCCTCTGGTCTCAGCCCCCCAAGTACTGGGATTACAAGCGTGTGCCACCACGCCTGGCTATGATGGTAGTATTTAACATGCTCAGCATTTTCTTTTTAAGCAACCAGTTCTTTGTGAGTGTTTCTTATTTGCTCAGACTGTAAGGCTAGAGCCATTGAGAGGAAGGGTGTGTCTAAAGCAATGGGAGTTAGCTGTAAGGAGAATGTGCCATGGTCTGAACTTGGATTCTGTCATCAGACAGACCTAGTTTGAATCCTAGTTCTGCTACTTCGTGGCTCAGTTGTGTGATAATTGCAATTTATTTAATCATGATAAGCTTTAATCAAAAGCTTAACAAAGTCCACCTTCCAGAGAGGAGGGTGAATTCTGAATAGTGCATATGCGTGTCTGGCACATGTTTAGGTAAGCCAGGCAGTGGGGGGTGGAGGGGTGGGATGAGAAATGATGTGAAAGCAGCCAGGAATGGGAGAAAGGAAGGAAGAAGGATGTAAAAAATCTTAGGCACTGGAGTGAAAGTCAACAACAGACAATTCCCAGAGAAGGTTTCAAGGGCCCTTTGTATTCTGAAGACCTTTATTTAAATAACCATCAACTTTCTTTTCTGCCGTGATTAGTCCCAGTTCTTTGGTCTTTCCCCCTAATCATCACTTTCCAGCCCTTTAATCATCATTATGGCTTTCCTCTGTAGTTTCCTATTTCTCTCTCTGGTTGTGGATACCAGGAGTTGGAACAGTACTCTGCTCATCATTCTTGATCTTTCTAACTAGTCAAGAGAAATAGAAGTGAGTGGTAGAGAACAATTTAAATATAAGTATCTTCTTCTCAAAAGAAGAAACACAAGTGGTCAAAAAATGAAAGAATGTTCAACATCATTAGCAATCAGTGAAACGCAAATCAAAACTACATCAAGATTCCATCTGACTCCAGTTAGAAGGGCAATCAAGAGTACAAACAATAATAGGTGCTGGAGAGGATGTGGGGAAATAGAAATCCTTATACACTGTTGGTGGAATTGCAAATTAGTATAACCACTATGGAGTTCAGTATGGAGTTTTCTCAAGAGACTAGGTATAGGACCCCACTACACCACTCCTTGTTATCTTTCCCAAAGAATTAAAATTAGAATACTATAGTGATACATGCATAGCCATATTTAGAGCAGCACAATTCACAATTCAGCACAAAAGCCTAATTATGGAACCAACCTAGGTGTCCATCAACAGATGAATGGATAAATAAAATGTGGTGTATAAACACAATGGAGTTTTACTCAGTCATAAAGAAGAACAAATTTATATCATTTGTAGAAAAATAGATGGAACTTGAGAACATTACACTAAGTGAGATCAGCCAGTCTCAGAAAGTCAAAGGTCATTTGTTCTCTCTCATGTGGAAACTAGAGAGAAAATAGGAAAGAAAAGGGACTTCAGACAAAAGAAGAGAGAGATAAGTTGAATAGTAGAAGGGGATTAGGGGGAAAAGGAGGCTTCAGGAAGGAAACAGACCAAATAATGTTATGTTCATACATGAATGTGTCACTACTAGTCTCACTAATATATATGAGGAGGGGAAGGGAGTAGGGTGGGACCCAAGAGGGAAACACACCAAGTGATGTGTGCATCTTATATAAATGTATCACTTTGAATCTCACTATGTTGTATAATAATTATAATGCACCAATAAAATTATACAAAAAGAAAATATATGTGTCTTCATGTACGCTATTGACCAAGCATGCTACAGGGAGCTGGTATGATAATCATTGCAAACACTTTTGGAGTACCTACTGTGTGCCCGTCACTATTCCAAGTGTTTTACATATATCCCCAATTTAATATCTCAGCAACTCAGTCTAGTAAGTATTCACTCTACAGACAAAAGTAGAGGGAGATCATAAAACATACCCAAAGTTACGGAACTAGGAAGCAAGAGACCTAGGAGTTGGACCTAGGCAATCTGGCTTCAGCAAAAGCACTTGTAGCCACTAGGCTATGCTATTACATACTAGTTGAAGGTAGCAGGTCTTGAATACTTGAACAAAGAATTTGGAAAATGTAGGAGTCTGTTTTATAGGCTAGAGTGAGAATGAGAATGAGAAACCTCAAGGTAAGTGACCATGGCAAGTAAAAGGTTGGAGGTGAGATGAGCCAGTGGTCTCTGCTGCTGTATTGGCAAAGTGGAAAATAAGATTGGTTTGATGAATTGGAGCCAAATTATTTCTCAAAATATCATATTATAGTCTTTCATGAAGTGTCTCCAATAGGATGTACTCTAGGGAACCACTGAAGGTTCAGATCTAAGAAATGTGATGAGAAGCAGATAGCATGGGAAGAATGAATTTAACAAGGTTACAGACTGTGCCTACGAGGATCAGGCCCAAGTAAGACAAACAAACGAGGCTTGATGATAGTATAGACAGGACAGTCAGTCAAGTTTCCATGACCTATGCATCTCATAGACTGGGAAAGAATGTGAATGTCTTTAGAATCAGAATTTTGAGTCAGGGACTATTTTAGAAAAAATCTATTTCAAACGACTTAATCAGCGGGTCTAGAAAAACCAACACTTGAGAGATTGCTCCAGGTCACACAGCAGGACTGGAACCCTGGTTTTCTGCTCTTGGTCTAGTGTGTTTACAATTATACTGAGCTTCTATAGCTTGGTGGACACTTGCTAGAATTCACAACATTGCTTCAGCAACTGGACATCACTATTTGTATTTTCTGCAATCATAACCAAGTATTTGAGCCACGTGTGGTGGAGTACGCTTATAATCCCAGTACTTGGGAGGCTGAGACTGGAGGATCCGGGTTCGCGGCTAGCCTCAGCTACTTAGTGAGGCCCTCCGCAACTTAGTGAGACCCTGTTTCAAAATAAAGAATAAAAAATAGGGCTGGGGGTGTAGCCTGGAGGTAGAAAGCCCCTGAGTTCAATCCCCAGTACCGCAAAAAAACCCAAAACAGCTATTTGACTAAAATGGGAAATTGAGAAGAGGAGCCATTTTTGGCAAAATTTACCAGGTCATTTTGGGATGGGAAAGGGGGAATTAGGACATAGATTTACACTAACAATTTCTTTGAATGTAGGAAAGGAATGTCAACTGTGTTAAATTTTTTTAAGATTAGCAGATATCAATGAATACTTATTGAAACCAGTTGTTTTTAAGGAAAAACATTTTTCTTTTCATTTCCAGAGATTCAGGGCTCTAGATATTATGCATAATATTTCACTAAAAATTGATAAGATCATTACTCACTAAGAAACTATATACAATTCACTTTTTTTGTGTGTGGTACCGGGGATTGAACCCAGAGGCATTCTACCTCCGCGCTACACCCCCGGCCCTATTTTTTATACTTTATTTTGAAACCGGGTCTCACGAAGTTGCGGAGGGACTCACTAAATAGAAAGAGAGAGAGAGAGAGAGAGAGAGAGAGAGAGAGAGAGAGAGAGACAGGGAGAGAAAAAGAGAGAGAGCTGAGGCTGGCCGCGAACCCGGATCCTCTGGTCTCTGCCTCCCAAAGTACTGGGATTACAAGCGTGCACCACCACGCCCGGCTACAATTCACTTTTATTTAGAGAATATGTTAATAATATTCTTATATCCTGATAATTCCTTATAACACTCTGTTGATTTACTGAAATTTTGTCTTCTAAGATAATTAGGTAGAGTTAGAGGATAGCAATGTATAATATTGGTACCTTCCTTCTGCATAGTAGCCTCAGGGTTTAAAATATTTCATAATTGAATATTTATTTCTTATTTAATTGAAGTCACGAGTTCCAAGTCCAAAATATATCAAGATAAGGTAATTCATGTTGACAAGAAAGTTTTCTTCCAGCATGTGTTGGTAGGAATTGGGGTACTACTTTTTCTTTATGGGGGAAAAATCTTTTAATTGTATAAAGCTCACTCTGTGAACTTTATACAATTCTAACATGAAAACATTCTTTTTCTGCCACCTCAATTTTTTAAAAAATTTCATTTATTGGTGATATTTATTATACAAAATACTGGGTTTCATTGCGGCATATTTGTATGTGCATATAATATAATTTGGTCAATATTACGCCCCAGTGCCTTCCCTTGCCTTACCTTCCTCCCTCCCCCCCGCTCCCTTTCCTCTACGTTAATGGTTTTCTTTATATTTTCTGATATTGCTTTTTTCTTTTTTCCCCCTCTAGCTTCCATATATGAGAGAAAACATATTATGCTTATTTTTCTATGTTGGCTTATTTTGATTAATATGATGCTTTTTAGTCCCATCCATTTTCCTGCAAATGACATAGTTTCATTCTTTTTATGGCTGAATAAAACTCCATTGTGTCTATATACACTGTTGGTGAGACTGTGAATCAGCTCATTTCCATAGGTGTAGAAATCAGAATGGCAGCTCCTCAAAAAACAAATGAACTACCATATGATCCAGCCATACCACTCTTCAGTATTTATCCACAAGAAGTACAGTCAGCACACCTTAGGCACACACGCATACTCATGTGTTTGTATTTGTTTGTTTGTTTTGGGTACTGGGGATTGAACCCAAGAACATTCTACCTCCAAACCACATCATCAGCTCTTTTTTATTTTGAAACAGGGTCTCACTAATTTGCTGAGGCTGTCCTTGAAACATTGATCCTCCTGTCTCAGCCTCCAATGTACTAGGTGTAGCGGCGTGTGCCGCTGCACCTGGCCATGTCCATGTTTATTACAGCACAATTTATAATAGCCAAGTTATAGTATTGTCCTAAGTATCTGTCAACAGACAAATAGATTAAAAAAAGTTCTTGGTGAAAGCCTATTATAGAAGTAGGAGAGCTACAAAAGTGATTTCTATATTTAAGTAAATTGTATTACTTTTCCTGACCATTTTCCTTGCTAAAAGTGAAACATTCTCTTTTAACGTATCAGCAGGGCTAGGTGGGTATCTTTAAATACAGTACTTTTCTTGGAAAAAAATTTCTGCACAAACAGGATCCAATTGAAATAAAAGTGACAATACTTTTTTTTTTAAAAAAAGAGCCTATAGAATGGTTTGCTATAGTTTGTTGTTTGTTTGTTTGTTTTGTTTTGTTTTGGGTACTGGGGATTGAACCCAGGGACATTCTACCTTTTAGCTACACCCCAATACTTTTTATTTTTTATTTGGAAACAGGGTCTAGCTAAGTTACTGAGGCTGGCCTTGAACCCATGAACCTCCTGTCTCAGTCTCCCAAGTACTGGGATTACAGGAGTGTGCCACCATGCCTGGTTGCTCTAGCTTTTAATACCTGGACGGAGAGAGTGTGAGATGGCACCAGATGATTTGCCAAGATAGAGCCGAATCCATCACCCTGTGCTTCTTGAACTTCTCTCCTTAGCAGTTTCTGAAATAAAATGTCATCTATGCACTAAAGGAAAGAGAGAAGTTAAATATTTTCTGTTCTGCTTGTAGTTAGTAACTTTGATTTAACATTCTCATCTCAGGGCTCAGATATTGAGAAGGGTTTGGAGAGAGGTGCAAATGGGTACTGGCAGGGGGAAGAACTTCTTGGGGATGGGTTTCATTCTTAGCAGAATTTCGAGAGTAAGAATAATTGTTACAACAGGTGACAGCATGAGAACTACTACAAGGGTCATGGGGACCAGAGAGCAAAGACAGAACCCTGGGATGTGACAGCCAAGAGGGGACGGGTGTAGCTGGCATCATCAGTGTTAACAGAGAAGCTGCTCAGGGAACTGGGGATGCAGCTTGTGATGCCACTGGCACTGTGGCCATTTATGTAAATGTAGCTGCTGTTCCCAGCAGGCAGTGGAAAGTGCAGCTTAGAGAGGGGACATGCAGTTCAAAGGTACCCATGGCCAAAGAGGCAATAGCAACCAAATACATTTTCTCCAGCTAAGATTTCTTGCTTTATTCTAGATGTGTACTTTCCTAAGTCATTAGTCACCGAGCAAAGTCACAGGGAGGCTGCTAGCCCCAAGAAGATAAAGATTTTTGTCTGTCTTATTTACTGTTGAATCTCTTCCATTAGAAAAATATAGGCACCAATAAATATTTGCTTAATAAATGAGTTAATCTTCACAGAGCAATTTGGAATCCTCAAAAGGGAACTAATGGGCTCAGACAAGGAAACTAAACCCCTGATGCAGAATGGAGACCTCCCTGTAGCCAATGCAACCAGCGATCTCCTGATCCCCCGGGAAGAGAGCACAGTCCAACAAGACTGTGCCTGTACAAAGCCCGAGGAATAGGCCTAAATTAATATTTTATGAAGCAGGCATGATTTGCCATTAAGTTACTTGGACTCTTTTTCACTAGTTTCTTCTTTCCTCTAAAGACCAGATTTAAAGATCTTTTGGGGGCTCTGAAAGTCAAATTTTGAGTCAGGGTTGGCCCTAAGTGAGTATCCAGAAACCACTACAGAAATGGCATGGCGGTGACTTCTACCCACTTAGCTTAGTCAGGGCAGTGGCATGGATGTCCCTACAGGAACTAAAGTAGAATGATCCTCTGGTGGGCACTGGCCTGGACTTGGGTGAACCCCAGGGACAGTTCTGCTAGGCTCTCCACATGTGCTCTGCCTCTTCTCTCATCTCTTCACTGTGAGCCATCCTTGAATCTCAGTTATTTTTTTCCAGTGAGTTCTACCATTGATTATGTATCTATCACTGTTTCAACCATTCTCTGTGCTGATGACCTTAAACCCCAGCATTCCCACACTAACTGTTACCCTTGTATCATCTGTGGTCTTTAGCAACACTCATGTAAGTATCCTCAATTCTTCTAGCTATCCAGCTACAAAATCTCAGACTCATTTTCACTCATACCTCCCTGTTATGTCCCCAAGTCCAGGGGACTTGGTGTCTCTTAAGCGTTGATCCATTCCACCCTATGCCTGATGTGTGCCGCAGCTTCTTAACTGGACACCCTGCCTTCTGAATGGATCTTTTCCAGACATACTGTCAGACTGCCAGAACTTTCTTCCTAAATTAACACTTTGGCCATATTTCTCGTCTATTCAAAAACACCTGGTGGCTTCCTGCTGTCCCTTTCAGTCTTGCCTTTGACAACTTCCATGACCAGGTTCTGTTATGGTTAGATATAGAATGGTCCCTTGAAGAAGTCATAAATTGGTGTTTGGAGTTGATATAATCTAGTCTTGAGGGTTATAATCCCAGCAGTGGATAAATCCATTGTAATGGATTTACCTGGGTGGTACCTGGTAGGCCCATAGGGTGTGACTGGAGGAGGTGGTCCCTGGCGATGCAGCCTTGGGGATTATATTTGGTTTCTCCTCCCCCTGCTCTCTCTCTTGCTTCCAGCCTCCATAATGTGAGGAGCACAGCCCATGTGCTCTCTCTCTCTCTGCCTCCTGCCATCATGCCCTGAGATCTTTGGTCCCCAGCCTCACATGGACTGAACCCCAAACTGTAAGAAAATAAATCTTTCCTGGAAGTTACATTATGGCTGTGAGAATGCTGAACGGAACAGATTCCCTAGGCATGGGTCTCTCTGGCCTAGCTGATCTGCTTTTTGTTTTCTAGTTCTTCAAAAATAATTTATTTAGAATGCTCTGCTTTTGCTCATGTTATTTTTACTTGGGAAGTCCTGCCTTGCTAGGGTTCCCATCAAGTCTTACCTCTTCAATAAAGACTCTTAAAACTGCTGCATTCTTTCATCTCCTACTTTCTATTATTCTGTTGCATGAACTGTACATTATTCTTTTTGGTCCTTACTCCTGGGCCATTTTGAAGTATGACTTAACTATGTGTCTAGTTCATCTTCTTCTTCTGTTTTATTGAGGTGCTGGGGATTGTACCCGGGGGCATTCTACCTCTGAGCTACACTCCCAGCCAATTTTATTTTTTATTTTGAAACAGGGTCTTGTTAAGTTGCTGAGGGTCTTGCTAATTTGCTGAGACTGGCCTCAAACCTGAGATCCTCCTGTCTCAGCCTCCCAAGTACTGGGATTATAGGCATGCGCCACCACTCCTAGCTTAGTTCATCTTCTTAATTGTATGATTTTAAAAAGTTACTATGTATTTGTTTCTTTATATATGTTTTAGTTTTCAGTTTGGTACTATATGAATATAAAAGAACTCAATAAATATATATTCATGCAATGAATACAGTTATGGTTTAATGGAAAGCAATCCCTACGTGGCATTGATATTTTGAGTTTGCTTTTTAGCTCTGCTTCTCCACTGACAAGTGAAAATGAGAAAGTCAGTTGTACCTCACTGGTTCTCAGATTTTATCATTTTAAAGAATCACTTGGCTGGGTGTGGTGGTGCATGCCTGTAATACCAGTACTTGGGAAGCTGAGATAGGAGGATCGCACATTCAAAGCCAGCCTCAGCAATTGAGACCCTGTTTCAAAATAAAAAATAAAATGGGGCTGGGGTGTAGCTCAGAGGTAGAATGCCCCTGGGTTCAATCCCCAGTAAACACACACACACACACACGCATGCACGCACGCACGCAAATGCACACGCACACGCACACACGCATGCACACACGCACGCACAATCACCTGGCTATTTCTTTCAATGGGCATAAAAATGACAGCATCACACAGCAAAGTCTGAACAATTGAAAAGACACCCACAATTTTGGCTGATAACTGTTAAAACTGAGTGATAGGTATATAGGGATTTAGTAACTATTCCATTTACTTTTGTACAGGTTTGAAAATTTTCACAATGAAAGAAAATAACAACAACAACAACAACCCCGGGAGCACTAGTGTAGAATACAGACATTCTGATTTATTAGATTCCTATGTATCTCCCAAATATTCTGATTTAGGGGTTTGAGGTAAAGTTCAGGAATGTTGTACAGCTATACTGTTATATACATTGTCTACCTCTCTGAACCTTTCTCCTGCCCTGTAAAATTGGGACACAATATCTACCCTACAAGTCTATTTTAAGTGAAATAAGGAGGGTCAAAACATGTAGGTCAGTTCCTAGCTCATAATCATGTTTAAAATAACACAATCTTATACCCCACAGAAGGGACTTCAGCTCGAATAAGCAGCCAGGGACCATTTATCCCTAAAGATGAATTTAGACAACCGAGGCCAAGAATGAGAAAGAATAAAAGGAGTAAAAGAATTTGATTAGAGTAGTGGTGACACATCCTCTCTTTTTCATGCTCTGCTAAGCGGTTTGACCCCTTCTCGGGATGAACTGCAGTGGTATTTAATTTAAAAAGCTAAGAGATGACAAATTGGCAATAATGGAATGGGTCTTTCATGGACGGTCTCACTGAACTGGTGACTAAGCTAATTTTGAACAGCTGGAAGGGCTTGTCTCATACAAATCATACATAGTTCACAAAGTATAGAGAAATTCACTCTGAAAAACAAACCACACCTCTTATAAGTGGAATATATTTAGGATTATTGAGAAAAGAATCTTTGAGACTTTTATTAAGCATATTTTTGTCTTGCCACATTTTTATTTGCTTATACTAAAATAGCATTGTGTGTGTGGTACTGGGGATGGAACCCAGAGGCATTCTACCTCTGAGCTACACACCCAGCCCTATTTTATTACTTATTTGAAACCAGGTCTCACTTAGTTTCTGAGGGCCCATGTCACAAAGGCTGGCCTCAAACCTGCAATCCTCCTGTCTCAGCCTCTCAAGTACTGGGATTACAGGCATGTGCCACCAGGCTCGGCTGTAAGATAGCATTTAACAGCATAGTTGCACTAGATATTTCATTTTCTTTAGCACTTTTGCAATGATTTAGCTTTTCAGTTGGGAGAATTGTACCATTTCTATTTCCCCTTGCCTTTTGCACCCCTCCTCCCCACACCTCACTCTTTATGGGCTCCTTCTTAAATTCTTCTCTAGATGGTTAGAGACAATTTTTCCAATAAGGCAAAATTGAGACACCATGTTAAATGTGGGCAAAAACACTGGAAATAATGTGAAAACACTCGTGGCTTAAAATTAGGAGATGCACTGTCCACAGAAACAGGTCCCACACTTGCTCATTCATATGGTCATTCATTCAATAAGTACTTGGTATGCGCTTGGGAATTCCCAGATGAACTAGACATTGTTTTCCTTAATGATTCCTCTTAAGGTCAATAAAAACAACCATAGGACAGGTAGAAGGTGACACCTGTAGGGAAGGTGGGTGCTGGTGGTGGTGAGACCAGGACAAGCTTAGCCCTCATCATCAGGGAAGGTCGGCCTGAGGATGAAGTCTCTTACCTGGGACTGCAAGAGTGTAATATGAGCAAGGGAACTGATCCAGCCAAACTGAGCCCTCCCAGCCATTCACAGCATGCACTGGCTACAGTTATGACTCAAGTCAGAGTCACATTTTGTGGCCACAGAGTATAGCAAGGCTCACATGGCTGACGCAGGAACTGAGCCTGCTGGCAACATGCACCAAACACCTGCTCTGATTTGCCACAGTGTGTAACTTGAATGAGATGCCAATTTAGTTTTTAATCCTGTTGCAAATTGGCCATTGCTTAGCTCATTCCTGGAAGACCCTTTGAAAAACAGAACTCAAAGCTTGGCTTTCCTCCAGTATATCTGTAGAGTATGAGAATATTGTGGAGAACTTTTGGGTAGAAAAATCTGGAAGGTAAGAAAGAATAGACATAGGCAATATCTTAACCCATCGCTCTCTTGGATCAGTTTCTCTAAACAGCAAAAAATTTGCCTGCAAGTTTATTTTCAGAGAAATGGAAAGACGTGGTTAAAGCTAAATCAAAAGTAATTAAATTATTATTAAACAGAGAAGAGTTTTTCTTTACCGATACTAGTTTCTGACCCTTTATAAATGGGAAATATTTTTAATCTATAATGTAACTATTGCTACCCTCACATATACTCCACAAGACATTATTTAAGAATATAGTTGAGCTTTTAATCTTTGAATATGAAAGACATAATGAACATTAAAAAACATCTTTGGGCAGATATCTGCCATAAAATGTCCAAACTGAATATAGTAGCAAAGAAAAGGCCTTTCTGATCATTCTTGTTTCAGCAGCAGAGAAGACCCACTGGCTATGGGTCAGCAGCATCTGTCTCTTTTTCACTTTTGCTAAAAACTAAACTGCTGACTTCAGTGGGAATGTGGGGCCACGGTTATCCACCATCCACACGCACATCACAGCACGCTGCTGTAAGGAGAAACTTCAGCCAGCAGCCACATCTCCCAGCCGCTTTCAAATAAGAGACTGATCTTTGGTCCATCTTGAGTTGACTCTTGTACAAGGTGAGAAGGTGGGGTTTATTTTTATTTTTCTGAATATGGTTAGCCAGTTTTGCCAGCACCGTTTGTTGAAGAGGCTATCTTTTTTCCAGTGGATGTTTTTAGCCACTTTGTCAAAAATCAGTTGGCTGTAGGTATGTGGATTTGTTTTGGAGTCTTCTATTCTGCTCCATTAGTCTATGTGTCTGCTTTTGTGCCAATACCATGCTGTTTTTATTACTATGTAGTATAAAAATTACAAAGTATAAAATTACTTTGTAGTATAGTTTGAAGTCAGATATTGTGATGCCTCCTGCATGGTTCTTGTTGTTGAGAACTACTTTGGCTATTCTGGGTTTTTTTGTTGTTGTTCCAAATGAATTTAAGAAATCAGACCAGAGACATTGCAGCTACTTGAAGAGGGAATAGGTCCAACACTTCAACACATAGGCACAGGTAAAGACTTCCTCAACAAGACCCCAAAGGCACAGGAAATTAAAATGAGGATCAATACATGGGATTGCATTAAA
>PVJS01018971.1:0-34248 GCA_004027185.1 Glis glis | reverse complement strand
AAAAAAATAGGGCTGGGGGTGTAGCTCGGAGGTAGAATGCCCCTGGGTTCAATCCCCAGCAACACACACACACACACACACACACACACACACACACACACAGAGTCAGCCCTTTCAAACCTGGAGCAAGGACGGAACAAAACAGCGAGCATGCAGGTGGGGCTCCTGCTCCTTGGGGACGAGGGTCAATGAGCTGCTGCTTGCTGCCCCCTCCCCAAGCATGACTGGCAAGGGAAGGAGTTGGTCCACTCCACCTCAGATCCCACGTGGCGTATCCTCTTCTTGTACTGACCTTCGCAGGACTGTCTTGCAATGGCTGGGGGAACACAAGGCTAACTAGGGATGCTGGACTCTCCAATCTTACCTGCGGCCTCAAATAAGCCGCTGCTTCAGGGCCCAGGCATCCCCAGCCCCGCAGTTAGGTTAGGTCACTCCCTGCCCATCCAGTGCCCAGAGAGTAGCGACTAGAAACAGCCAGTGGCCTAGCCCATGTCTACACAAGGGTCCCATTACCACTAACTCCAATGGAACTTGAGCATCTCCATTCCAGACCCACACCCTTAGCACACCCACTTCTGTGCTGTTAACGACCATCCCGTAGGTGTTAGTTTATAGCTCCAACTTTATTATACACAAATTCCTTGAGGGAGGGGACCCTGCCTTAATTGCTTCTGTATTTTCCATGGCACCTAGAACAATAGTAAGGTCTCAGTAAATTTCGGTGAGTTTATTAGGGGATGGGTTTTCACTGGTGCAATTCTCAGATCCCCCTTTGTAAGGGGCTGGGGCCAGGAAAGCAGGTGGAGGCCCTTTATTAAGCATTTATTGAGTATCTACTCTAACTCCCGGGTGTTCTTCGATGATGTATTGCTTATAAAGTGTGTCATGTGTTGTCTTATTTAATCCCTGCAGGGAAATGACACGTGCGAGTGGCCTGTGAAAGTGACTAAGTTCTTGCAACGTGCTGCTTTCCCATGGCCTCTTCCCTTCTCCCTCCAGCCGCCTTCCTGAGCTGGCCCCACCTCCTCAGTTTCTCCCTTTCCCCTCCCCAGGAGCCTTTTTTAGGGCTAGCTGGGGGCATGAGTCATCCTAGCTGGGGGAGGGGGCTTCAAGTCCATAAATGGGCAAAGCCTCTGAGTTCAGGTTCCTGTCTCTAGGAGAGAACTAAAAGAATGTGCTAACCTAGGGAGGTTGTCCCTGTGGCATTACAGGTGTGTGGGAACCTCGCCTGTAATCCCAGCACTCGGAAGGCTGAGACAGGAAGATCAAAGTTTTGAGGCCAGAGTGAAGTCATTTAGCAAAACTCTGTTTCAAAATAAAAAAAGTAAACTGGGTGTAGTCGTGCACGCCTGTAATCCCAGTACTTGGGAAGCTGAGGCAAGAGGATCCCAGGTTCGTGGCCAGCCTCAGCAACTTAGTGAGGCCTTCAGCAACTTAGCAAGATGCTGTTTCCAAGTAAAAAATAAAATAGGACTGGGGGCGTAGCTCAAGTAGAATGCCTCTGGGTTCAACCACGACTACCAAAATAAATATAAATATAAATAAATAAAATAAAAAGGGCTCAGAAGTAGAGCACCCCTGGGTTCAATCCCCAGCACCACAATGAATGAATGAATGAATGAATGAATGAATATAATTAAATAAATGTGTGTGGGGTGCTCTCCAGAGCTGTGCTGGGGAAGGATGTTCTGTTTGTTTATTTTTGTTGTGCTGGGGATTGAACACAGGGGCATTCTACCTCTGAACTATATTCCCAACTCATTATTTATTTTGAAATAGGGTCTACCTAGGTTGCTGACAGTCTTGCTGTGTTGCTGAGGCTGTCCTGGAGCCGGAGATCCTCCTGTCTCAGTCTCCCAAGTACTGGGATTACAGGCATGGGCCACTAGGCCCTACTGGGGAAGGATATTCTAAACGTGACCACCTGCCAGGTGTGGTGGCACACGCTTGTAATCCCAGTACTTGGGAGGCTGAGACCGGAGGATCGCAGGTTTGCGGCCAGCCTCAGCTACTTAGTGAGGCCATCCACAACTTAGTGAGACCCTGTTTCAGAATAAAAAATAAAAAATAGGGCTGGGGGTGTAGCTTAGAGGTAGAATGCCCCTGGGTTCAATCCCCAGTACTGCAAAAAAAAAATTAATTAATTAATAAAAATAAACGTGACCATATGTTGTATCCCAGCCTAGAGGCTGGCACTGCTGTGAAAACTATTGGTCTGGCTCTCCTTGCCCAGATTCCATGCTGTTCAGGTGACCTGCCCACTGAACTGGGACTCCCCTCCCCCGTATGAAACTGCTCCTGGCAGTGAATGTGCTCAGCAGCAGCCCAAGTATTTGGCTGGTTTGGCAGCAGTTAGGATTTTCATTATAAATCAATGAATTGGCATCTTGATTGAATCCAGCCATTTCATTTCCTAGAGATTTGTAATCTGCCCGAGCCTTCTAGAACTGTTTCTGAACAAGCCTTCTGATCAGCAAAGTGAAGTCTATGCCTTTAATGGTGAAGAGGTCTCAAGGTGAGGCCGGTCACCAAGAGAAGCACTGTTGGTGGGCCAGCCAGCTCTCCCAGGCACCACCTCGCCTCTTTGATGGCTTTTCCATTCACCGAGGACTGGGCACTGGGCTGGGAGACCACGCAAGCTGGGAGGCCCTTCGTGGAGAAGGGATCCCGGCAGTGGCTGGCCTGTTGCCCAGTATGACATTGCTACTAAGCAGAGACCTGCCTCATGACATGACAAAGTGATGGTGATGGGTGACTGCAGCCAGGGAGCCCGGGCTGGCTGACACTCTGCAGCCAGGGCCCAAAGGCCGTTCAGAATCCAGACTGGGAGCTTTGACAGGTCATTGCACCTTATCCCCAGCTTTGGGGAGGTCACATGGCCAGTCCTGCGGTAATAGCTGAATGCCCCCGCAGTCCAGAGCCCAGGTCCATGTAGCCTGGAGCTCCAGTCCTGGAGAGAGTGTTGGGGAGGAGGGGAGAGGGGGAAGGAGGGATGCTGGCTGGGTCCTGAACTCCAAAGGCATAACTGAACACTTCCACCGGGAAGCAGGGGCTCAGTCTCTGGGGCTGGGAAAATCCTGGCTGACAGTGTCTGTTTATCAAGGAAGCTGAGTCAGACAAATGAATCTACCTCCTGAAAAGCGGGGCTATTTCTAGAATCCCATCCGGTCAAAGCTAGCCCCAGACTCTTTCTTCTTCTCAGGGGAATTCCTCTGGGGAGAGGGACAGAGAGTAGAGTCTGACCCTTTCCTAGAGACTGAAACCTATGAGTTTCTGCCCATTTATGGACTTGAAACCCCCTCCTCCAGCTGGAACCACCAGCTTGACACTCCTGGAGAGGGGAAAGGGAGAAACAGATTAGCTTGGGTTAGCTCAGGAAGGGGGCTGGAGGCTGGAGGGAGAAGGGAAGAGACCACTGGAAAGAAGGGGGAATTCTTTGGGAGGAGAGTGGTCAGTCTCCTCCCAGGGCAGGGTTTCAGAGGCAAATGCTGCATGCCCCACAAAGGTACTGATTCCTTTAATGCAGCAGCTCTGCAGAGGCCCTCACCTCGAGTAATTCTCAAACTCCAGTGTGATCAGAGTCACTTGCCATGCTTGTGAAAATGCAGATTCCTGGCCCAGAGCGGGCTGGCCTCCCCAGAGATTGGAAGCAGGAGGTCTGGAACACATGAAGATGACTGGAAATGCCCCTCTCAGCCCCGGTCTCTGCTGTCCAAAGCAATTCATGACCCCTCTGCAGGGGCCAAGGTCAGAGGCAGAGCCCTGGACCAAGAGTGACATTTCTAAGGTTCTTAGGAAGTCAGCAAGAGCTTTTGAAAATGTGCAACCGTAGGGTTTCAGAGCTGGAGAGTCTCAAGAAATTTTAGTTCAACCCTCTTGTGTTCAAATAAGGAAATCGAATCTCAGAAAAGTTAGGCCATATGAAGAACCATTTCCCCCGCAACTTCTCCTTCCATCCCTAAAAGAAAGCCCCTTGAACTTTGTCAGAAGAAAGCAGACCCCAACTTAGCAAAACCCTCCCCTCTAGCTCAGCACCTCCCACCTCCCCATGATCATATCAGGCAAGATTTGGTGGCCGTGCATGGTGGTGCACGCTTGTAATCCCAGTACTTGGGAGGCTGAGACCAGAGGATCGCAGATTCGCAGCCAGCCTCAGTTACCTAGTGAGGCCCTCCACAACTTACTGAGACCCTGTTTCAAAATAAAGAATAAAAAATAGGGCTGGGGGTGCAGCTCGGAGGTAGAATGTCCCTGGGTTCAATCCCCAGTACCGAAAAAAAAAAAAGGTTTGGTGAGCAACTGTTCAGCTTTGGAAAGAGCTCCTTTCCCACTCAATATGATCCTAGAATATACATCTGGAAGGGACACCAGAGATTACCTAGTCTTATTTTCCACCCAAATCAGAAACTCCCTCTAGCAACAACTCCCAGATCTCTATCTCTAACCCACATCTCTTTCCCAAACTGCAGACTCCTTATCTCCACTTATCCTCTTTTGGAGGTCTAAGTGTCCTCCCTCTTGCCGAGTTTATCCCACAGCTCCTCCACCTGCAAGCCACCCACCTCCCCAGCTAATGGACGCTCCATCCTTCCAAGTTTCTTCAGGCCAAAAGCCGTGGAGTTATTATTTTTTATTGTTTTTTAAATTTGGGTACTGGGGATTCCAGGGGCATTCTACCTCCGAGCTACACTCCTAGCCCCTTTTAATTATTTTTTTTTTAAACAGGGCCTCCCTAAATTGTGGAGGCTGGCCTCAAACCTGTGATCCTCCTGTCTCAGCCTCTTAAATACTGGGATTACAGGCATGTGCCACTGTGCCTGGGTAAAGGAGCTATTCTTGGTTCTTCTCTTTCACAACCCACATCTAATCTATCAGGAAAGCCTGCCGCTCCTCCTTTAAAATATTTCCCCAAGCACAGGGCGTGGTGGCGCAGGCTTGTAATCCCAGTACTTGGGAGGCTGAGACCTGGTTCGTGGCCAGCCTCAGCTACTTAGTGAGGCCCTCCGCAAATTAGAGAGACCCTGTTTCAAAATAAAGAATAAAAAAAATAAGGCTGGGGGTGTAGCTCGGATGTAGAATGCTCCTGGGTTCAATCCCCAGTACCGCAAAAAAAAACTCTCTCTATATACATACATATATATATATATATATATATATATATATATATATATACACACACACAAATACATATATAAGTACATACATAGTATGTATTTATACTTCTAGTATGTATTTGCTACTTCTCATTTATTCACTGCTACAGCTCCAGTCCATGCCCCACCACCTCTCTCTAGAATTGGCCTCCTACTGGATCCACTTGCTCCCAACTTTGGCCTTCCCACTGCTATTCTCAAGGACAGATAGGGCAATTAAAAAAAATTCTAAGTTAAATCGCTTCATTCCTTTGCTTGAAACCTCCTAGTGGCTCCCAGTTTCACAGAGTAAAAGCCAGAGTTCCATAAGGGCTCACAAGGCCCCACACAATCTACTTTTCCCACCCGTTACCTCTCCTGACTCCATCTTCAGCTTCTCTCTTTCACTCTACTCCAGCCTCAATGGTTGTTCCTTCTCCTGCCTTAAAATGTTCACATCAACTGTTCCCTTCACCTGGGATACTGTTTTCCTAGATAGCCACATGGCTAGAAATTTTATTCCTTATCCCCTTTATTTTTGTATCCCATCCTGATTTTTAGTATTTCCCCTAATATTTAAGATCTTTATAATTTACTTCTTTTGTTTTGTTGTACTGGGGATTGAACCCAGGGCCTCATTCATGCTAGGCAAACGCTCTACCACTGAGCTAACATCCCCAGCTCTTTTGATTTTATTTTGAGACAGGGTCTTGCTATGTTGCCCAGATTGTCCTCAAACTAGTAATGCTTCTGCCTCAGCCTTGCTAGTAGCTGGGATTACAGACATCTGCCACTATGCCTCGCTAATTTACTTCTTTATTATATTTATTGTATCGTCTATCTTCTTCTGCTACAAGAGAAGCTCCCTGAGGGTAAAGATATTTGGCAGTTTTGTTCACAAGTGTATCTCTAGAGTCTAGAAAGTATGCACTGTAGGCCCTAGGTAAATACCTAGGGTATTTAGTGAATTACCGTTCATGTAGGTGACTGCTTATCAAGCAGAATCCCGTGTCTCAGTGGCCTCTCCCCATTGGTCTTGCTCCAAACCATGGCCTATTCTCTTTTCCAGAAAACCACCCCTGTCATCTATTATGTGGTTCCCACCCCACCCCCTCCTGCTTTAAAAATGCCCAGTCTTTTCAGCCATTCCTTTGTCCTGAGTCCACCCTAGTCTTCGAGACTTGCTCTGGCGGTCAGTCTTCAGATTGTGCCTCCCAGAGCTGAAGTCCCTCCGCAAGGCACAATGCCCAGTGGACGCTCTGCGGGGAGTGAGCGCTGTGATGTGCAGGGGCCCGCTGCCCCTCACATCTGGGTGGTTATTGTTGCCCTTTCACTTCTGCCCTACAGGAGGCTCAAGGCGGCGGGCTGGCTGGGGCAGAGGGAGAAGCGAAGGGGTCATCCTGATGGTGGGGACAGGCTAACATGTCGCTGAGGTTCCTTCCTTCCACACAGAGAAGCCCTGGCGCTACCTAGTGCAGGGCTTTCCCCAGGGGACAGCTCGTGCCTCAGGAAGGGGAGGAGAGCAGGGAGTGTTCAGAAGCCTTTCCTATCTTCCAAAGCTTCCCCCCCCCCATCTGGGTTATTCGCATTCCGGAAGCACTGATGTGGCACTAAATACTCCCCCGGCTCCAGCCTTCTCCCCCGGGGGCCCAGCGTCATCGCTGAGCCTGCTTTCTGGAATGTTTTTGGTATGAAGTGTCCCAGCAGGTGAGGGGAAGGCTGTGCAGATGGAACCCAGGACCCCAAGTCTAGGCCGCTTTAAGGTGGAGATCAAAAACCCTCTCTTTCCACTTGGATTCTCCTTTGCCAGCAGGTTTCCCCCCAATCCTGCCTGTCTCCACCTCTCACAGGCCCTGGCTTCCAGGCGGTTAAGCAAACAGACCACAGAAGACCAAGATCTTGGGACCAAACGTCTTTGTGTTGCCCCCTTCACTGGAAGCCCATCTTCCCTGCCACCTGCTGAGTGTGCAGAGTCTGGATGGATGGATGGATGGATGGATGGATGGATGGATGGATTTCAGGGCTGTGTCCTCTTCCTCCGTCTCAATCTACACCTTGGTTTCCCACTGGGTCAAGGTCCTCCCTCCTCTGTGACCTCCCCTTTTCCTTCTGTCTCCCATCTTTAGCTTTTCCCATCTCCCTCTCACTCTCTTCTTTCCCAGTTCCCTCTTGGGGCTCGTAGGAACTAGGGAAGGGCATTTCCAGAAGAGGGAATTGCTAAATCCTTGTGCCTGCCAAAGAGCATGGCATGTAATCGATGTAATAAATATGTGTAGTTCCACTCACTTCTATTCTAGCCAGTTCTCCAAACCCAATCGAGTCCAAATGAGTCTCCCAACCCTCCAAGATTTGGCATCCCACAGACTGGGTTTGAGGTCTGGCTTTCCCACTTACTAGCTAGGCGAGTTACCTAATGTTTTTGAGTCTCCATTTCTTCCGTAAAATGAGAATGATAAAAATAGTACCAAAGTGACCAGGCTACAACAAGGCTGTGGTAAGCATGAAATGAGGCAACGCACAGTGCGCCAGACACATGAGCACTTCATAAATGGCGGCCCCATTATCTCCTGAGATGCAATTCTTCTTTCCCTCATCCAAACTCCAATGTTATCTGAACACTTTCTCTTTGAGTTTAACTTATTTGTGCTAATTTCCCCTCCGGTCTACAACCTCAAGTCTAAGATCTTATTTGTCATACCAGGGATGCAACAAATTCTCTACCTTCCGCGGAGCTCAGCACACAGTAGGGCTTGAGTCATGAGTAGAATGAATAAATGATACACTGATAACTCCGCAGCTGAACTCTATGCTGCTTGAGGGTAAAGACCCACCCCTGTATTTTTCTGGTACCTCATCCCAGCCCAGAGTTCCAGCACTCAGTAGGACCTCAAGAGACTTTACACCAGCAGTCACCTAAGCCATTTCTTGTTTGTTGTACCATCGTGTGTGTGTGTGTGTGTGTGTGTGTGTGTGTGTGTGTGTGTGTTACTGGGGATTGAACCCAGGGGCATTCTACCTCTGAGCTACACCTCCAGCCCTATTTTATTTTTTATTTGGAAACAGGGTCTCACTAAGTTGCAGAGGGCCTATAAGTTCCTGAGGCTGGCTGAAGCTGTGATCCTCCTGTCTCAGCCTCCCAAGTACTGGGATTTCAAGTGTGTGCCACCAAGCCCGGCTTCAGGTAAAGAGGGAAGGTCTGAGATTCTCCTCTGGGCAGACACTACAATTGGCAGACAGGTATGCTGTGGAGAAGAGAGCTAAAGCTGGCCAGAACCGGGGTTATTGGGGGGCCTATGAATCCCAGAGCAGGTCAGGGCTGGGGAGGGAGCCCACTTAAAGCCGGAGCTGCCAGCTGCCTGCCTGCACTTTGTCCTTATTCTCCCTTTCATCCCAGGTCCTAGGAGCCTGGGAGTTTCTCAATGGAGCGGCTGTGGGGAATGCTCTGCAGGGGGCTGAGGGGGCTGGCCCGTGGGGGTGGACATTCCAGGCATTCTTTACTTCCTCCAGGAGTCTGGAGTGGGGGCAGGGGAGGAGAAACCGCCCTGCACTGGAGCAAAGGGGATTTCTTTGGAGCTGGAGAATAAAGGCTGCCGATATCTTCCCGCAGCTGAGGGCAGGGTGTCTAGCAGACTGGAGAGGGGTGTGTGTGTGTGTCGGGGGGGGGGGGGGAAACTGGATAATCTGCAAACCCAGTTCTTCCTTTAGAACTACAGGTAGGAAGAGCAATCTGGGACCTCAGCCCAGGGCTTTCCCACTGAGTGCTTAATAGGGTCAGGCCAGAGCTGCTGGTACAGGTGTAGCGGGGAGCCTTGGAAAGCTTACAGCTGGGTAAGTTGTTTTGTTTTCATCAGTATTATTATTTCGTGGTGCTCAGCATCCAGCAGGCTGCTGAACAAGTGCTCTTCGCTGAGCTACACTCCCAGCGCTTTTGTCCCGCCCGGGTTTTTTTTTTTTTCAGTACTGAGGATCTAACCCAGGGGCCCTCTGCTACATCCCCAGCCATTTTTATTTTTATTTACTTATTTTATTTTATTTTGAGACAGAGTCTCATTAAGTTACCCAGGCTGGCCTCAAGCTCGTGATCCTCCTGCCTCAGTCTCCCAAGTTGTTTTGTTCTATTTTGATTAAACAGTTTCTCTAAGTTCCACCCCAGGCAGCCAGGGGGAATGTATGCCAAGGGAAGGCTCAAAGACTTGTGCCCTGCCCCCAACTCCCCAAAGAAAACATCAGGGGCCGGTTCCCAATCACCATTCTGGTTTTAATGCAGTGGTTTTTTTCTGGCCACAGAGGCGGGTAGACTGCTTCAGGGTGTGGAGTGAAGGGAGCCCAAGACTCATCTCCAGACAGTGCAACGGAACATGTGGGTCTGTAAAAAGTCCTCCTCCCCGATCAGCTGGCATCATTACAAACATATCTCTCTGTACAAGAAAGTTACATGTCACAGTGGATTTCCCCTGAACATACCATTCACATTTTTGAAAACAGCAAGATTCACTTTTTTACAAAGCACAGAGTCAAAAACATAAAAATAAATACAGACATTCTAGAGTCCTGAAAATCCAGAGAAATAGGACACATCCACAGTCTAGACTTCAGGAGCAGCTTGAAGGCAGAAGTTCAAGTCTTTGAGGTCCAAGGTGGGGTCCAGACCCCTCTGGACCCCTGGAGATGAAATCAAACAGCAGCCTGAGCCTTTTCAAGCCTTTTAGATTCATAGCAGCGACTCCAGGAGGCTCAGGCCCAGACTGGAGGGTGGGAAAGGGGAAGAAACTTTGAGGAGACAGAGGCTGTGTTCTCTGACTCCTAGGATAAGTGAGGGTTACTTCAGGTCACTCCCAGGATGCCCCAGGCATCTTGGGGGAGCTTATTCCAGCTCCAGCCGTGGGTGGTGGTGGGAACCTGTGTGAAGATGGTCCATCTCCACTTTGGTAGAGAAGGAATAGAGAAGGGGCTGTGCTCAGAAGGCACCAGGCCTAAGACTAACTCTGAGCAATAAAGGGACAGGCACTGTGGAAGAGTTCTTTCCGGGACTCTGCAGCCCCCACTGTGGGTTCAAGACAGGGCAACTCCAACATGGGCCTTCGCACTCCCCTCCATTTCTCTACTCTTTCCTCTCTATTATCCCCTGGGCAGAAGACATTGTACCCTTCATTTCAACAGGACAGAAAACACTGTCCACTTCATCTGTCCACTTCTCCCATCCAGCCCAACCCAGGGCTCTACTGCAAACCATCTCAGCCTTCTGAGCTGGGATACTGGTCCTGGGAGGCAGGAGAAGGCACCTTGCTTTCCCCTCGGGGTGCAGCCTGCTGCATTTAGAGCCTTGCCCTGGCTCGGGCAATACCCCCTTGACCCTCAGCTGAGCTTTGAGCAGACCCCCAGTGCCTGCCGGTAGGTCTGTGTCACCTCCTGGCAGTCTGTCAGAGAAAAGCAGCTATCGCCCAGGGGGTCCTGCCGCCAGCGCCTCAGGCAGCTGCCGGAGCCCTCTGAGGGGGGCTTCTCAAGTCCTATGAGGTCATCCACAGACACGCAGCCCCGCAGCGGGGGCTCAGGGAGTCGCTCAGGCAAGTCCAGCTGGTCAAAGGACTCAGAGGACAGGATGCTGTCCTCACTCACAGCCCCAGAGGGGTGGCTGGCCCGGACTGGAGGGCGAGGGGTGGCCAGTTCGTCCAGGGAGCCGAAGGCTGTGGGGGCCGTGAGCTCCAAGGTTGTGCGGGAGAACTTGCCGTTGAGTTTGAGAATGCCCTTCCGATGGAGGAGCAGCCCTGAGGCTTCAGGGGGCTTCTGCTCCTTGGGGTCCTCGCTCATAAATACGTCCCCTGCATCCAGGAGCTCCCCAGACTCACTGGGCTCTGGAGAGGAGTAGTAGCCAGACTCACGCTGCCGGGGCTTTTTGAGGATGCCCCTTCTGGGGAGCAGGGGCGCAGCCTGCCCTGCGCTGTCTGGAATGGGGCTGGGCTCCTGAGGGTCCTCCTTCACCCCCTCTGAGAGAGCTGGGGCCCTCTTCTTGAGAATGCCCTTTGGCAGCTTGAGGTTGCTCTTGCCAGGGCGAGGGGAGCTGTCACTTGCAGGATTGCCCTGGGGTGACTGGGCCATGTCATTCTCCTTGCGGGACTTCTTAAGCGAATGCTGGCGCTCCAGGACTGGCGAGGTGCTCCCGCCACCAGGCGCGTGTTGCTTGAAGAAGCTGCAAACCTTAGCCCCGTTCTCCAGGAGGGGGCGGGAGGATCGTCGGAGCCAGTCAGTCACAGAGGCCCGGACAGAATCACTGCTGGGGTGCCCACCCTCACGCAGAGACTCCTGCTCCCCCACATGGGTGGCATAGCCCCAGTTGACCCACCAGTGACTGGCCACATCCTCCAGTGTGGCCCGGCGGATGGGGTTCACCATTAATAGCCAGCGAATCAGGCCACAGGCATCTGGAAGACAAAAGGCGGAGGGCTTGAGAAGGGGCACCCTATAATCCCCTTTCACTGGGTCCAACACAGCGTTCCCACTTAGGGCTCCATACGCTCCACAGCCCAGGCTGGCTCCCCAGGCCAGCTCCTCCAGACAGACTCCCCCAGCTGCCTCTCTGACTCATGACCCCTCATTAGCCCTTGTTTGTATGTATTTTCCTTCTTTCCACTGAAATTCAACCCTCTGAGCGTAAGGACTGTGCTCAAGGGTAAACTAAGGCTCTCAAATGCTTCTTCTTGCCTTTTACATCATGTAGGAAAAGATGCATTTCTGAGGATGAGGATAAAAGCAATAGGATATGAGACAATGGTAGCAAAGAGTATCTCAGTTGGACCTTAGGAAGCACTTCTGAAGTATAAATGGGCATTCCCATAAGGGAAGGAAGAGATAACCCCTTCTTCCTTGGAGGTCTCAGACACCACAGAGAGAGGGTGAAGGGTATCCTAATCTACCACTGGTCTTTATCTCTGCTGTTTAGTTCCTGCCTCAGGAAGGGTGCTGTACAGCTGGGCCTGGATGAGAATCCCCACAGCGTGCTCACCAGAGGGTTGGGGCGGCTCCCGGTAGGCCCCGTTGCTGATCTGCTTCACCAGTGTCTTATGATCGTGCCCATCAAAGGGCATGGTTCCATGCACCAGGACGTAGAGGAGGACACCCAGGGACCAGCTGTCCACCTGAGAGAAAGGGGGATCAGCAAGGATGCCCGCGTGCCATCAGCTGGAGGGCTGCCAGCCTCACCTCTGATACCAGAGAGGAGGGTACATGCTGGGGAACCCAGAGGCCAGCGCATCTGAGGATGACCCCCTCTTATACCCAGGGACAAAGAGGAATGCTATAGAAGATGCTGAGGCTCACGGGGAGAGATGCTACTGATCCCCAGGGAGGGATAGCCACAGCACGGGAGCAGGGCCCAGGCCATCCCTTCTGGATCAGGGTAGGGTGGCCGTGATGGATATCAAGACACCCCTGGAGGCTGGATTGGAAGGGGAATGAGGAAGGTGAAGGGCAAGGAGACCAGGGATCAGGAGACCTCAGTTCTAGTGCCAGGTTTGCTAGACCTGGCTAGAGACCAGGTAAGACACTGCTTTGGGGGCTTCAGTTTTGGACTCTGAAAAAAGAAACAGCTAGAAAACTAGCCCATCTATTCCATAGGATCTAAAGTCAGAGTAAATGACAGGCAGGTGGGCAGAGGAGGACCACTCACCTCGGGGCCCATGTAGGGCTTCCCATTGACGATCTCGGGGGAGGCATAGAGGGGGCTGCCGCAGAATGTCTGCAGGAACTTGCCTTGGTGGTAGAGGTTGGAGAGGCCAAAGTCAGCAATCTGTAGGATTGGGTCAAACACGGACACAGGTCACACCAAAGGCCTAGGTTGTTCTGCAGCTCTTGGCTGGCCCCTCTCCAGACCCTGGGGAAACCTGGGCCCCAGCAGAAGAAAAGGGTCCCCCGACCCTTATCCCACACTGAGCACTGTTGCCATAGCTCAGGCCCTGGAAGAAAGCACCCTGAGGATCCGCATCAACAGAGCACGTAGGCAGAGGCATGTGGTGCTCCAGGATCTGCACTGCTCCCCAGGCCCTTTGCTCATGCAGTGTTCTACTCCGGGGGTGAGCTCTCCTGCCCATGCACTCAAATGGACACTTACTGACTAACTACACAGAGGGTCAGCCAGGTGGAGGGGGAGAACCAACTTCTCACACCATTACCACAGCCCTCCTGGGCAAACACGCCCCTGACCGATTAACCATGGGAGTCCTGAGATGCCCTTCCCAGACAAGGGCTCGTCTCTCTGTCCACACCTGGGCGGGAACCTGGGGTCAGCCCAAGATAGCTAAGGAGTAATGGTGAGGGCAGGGCAAAGGTCAGGGCTGTGGTTCTGCTCTAAGAGAAGGAATCTTCTTGTAGGATATCCTGGGCCGTCTGACTCTGAAGCTTGAAAGGCCCCAACCACATCCTCTGGCTCCCTAGCGACCTGTTCCCATGTATCCTCAGCTAGAGGTCTGTTACCCTCCTCTTCACCCCCATCAGAGGGCTATGTGTTATCAGGGTGGGGAGGGGCTGTTTATGAAACTCTGGCTTCTTTGTTTATGGTTTTATTGGCCTCTTATCAAACAGTTACCAGGTGAAGTCTATAATGAGGCATATGATTGGTACAGATAGGAAAGTGTATTCCTGTCCAGGTTATGTGGATTTACTGGTCATCATCAAAGAAAGCCCCACCTGCTCCAGGAATTGGCTGGTAAGGGGCATGGACTTAGCACCAGGGCACTCAGGGCACAGGCCAGAAACCCCTGGAGGAGACTATGCCCCGGGTCATGAAGGTTCTGAGGATGGTCAGAATGCCGAGTTACCCTCCCGATGCCTGCCAGGCCAGCCTCCCTGCTTCGGCTGCTTTTACCATCTACCCCTTCCAGCCCTGAGGTCTGAGTTTATCCCATCAACATGAACTTCTCCTGTCTGACCTAAATTTAGCTACTTTGGCATAGGAATCTAGCAGCTGCTGGAAACAGGAAGCTGGCACTGGGGTGCTTGGTGGATGGGGAAAGGTGCCAAAGGGCTACCTAATTGCAGCAGATTAAATCGAGCATGTGTGCGTGCGTGCAAGTATACACGCAGGCAGGGAGGGAGAACTCAGCCGTGCCCCTGTCTCTGCTGGTCCCAAGGCTGTGAGCAAAAGCTGAGACTAGATTTAGATTCCTGTCAGCTTTGTGACATCAACAGAGCACTGGTCTGGGAGTCAGTGTGATACCTCGTCTGGAGACCTCAGTTTCCCATCCACAGAAGGAGGTGTTAGAATGGATGATGGCCAAGGTCTCTATCAGTACCCACAGAGAAGTCCAAGCTTTGCTGTACTTCTTTAGAAATCTGCTATGAGCCTAGAGCTACTCAGCTGGGGACAGTGAAGAAACATTAGGGTGGGTGGGGAAGCTTCTGGAAATGAGAAGTGAGGCTCACCTTGATATTTCCACTGGCGTCTAGGAGGATGTTCTCCAGCTTGAGATCCCTGTGGACAATGCCATTCTAAAAGAGGGAGGGAGGGAATAGTCAGGGGAAGGTCACCAAGGGAGGGATGGGGACTTAATATAGAAGTGCAGTAGACACAGAGGAAGCCAAGTAGGGTTGAGCACAGGTAGGTAGGGGTACCCATCTTTATTAGCGTATAGCACAACAAATCACAGGCCCTTCCATCCCCGGCTAAGAGGCACCGATGTGTCCTCATCTGAGAGCCTGTTCTGTCTCCCTGTGTGATCCTGGACAAGTCATGGAATCTCTCTGTCCAAACCCACCCCCGAAGCCCCTTGGCACATGGCAGAGGCAGGTGGGCACTCACCTGGTGGCAGTAGTGCACGGCGGAGACAATCTGCCGGAAGAAATGGCGGGCGTCACGCTCACTCAGTCGCTGCCGCTCACTGATGTAGTCATACAGGTCGCCTCTGCTGGCGTACTCCATGACAATCACAATCTTACTGCTGTTCTCAAACACTGGACAGAGCAAGGCAAGGGTGTCAGGCCCTCCCAGAGTGCACTGCTTCCCACTGGAGCCCACATACCCCTCCTTGACCCTACACCAAACAGACAAGACTTCCTTCCAGGGATGTCTGCTAATGGGGCCACAGGGCTGTGAATAAGGATGGGAAAAGGGCTTTGAAGTGCTCTGTATCTTCCAGGGCAGTGGTCCCCCTATGTCCAGGCTTTTGAGAATTCTGAAAACTACCCTGCAAACTTGCAGGAAGGCAGACACACTGCTGTATGAGAGTGAAAGGCCAGGCTCTGGGGCTCTGAACCCAGACACAATTTTCACCTTGTGACCTTGGTCCAATCTCTTCTAGATGCATCAGTAAGGGTGCAGGTTTGCTGGGTGATCTTGGACAAGTTATCCAACCACTGAACCTCAATTTCCTCATTTTAAAAGTGGGATAATAGTGACAATCTCATGGGGCTGGGATGAGAAACAAAGTCAGCGGCAGCTCTGAGTCTGGCTGAGCAGGATGGTATAGGGTCTGACATACAAGCAAGCACTCAAAAAATGGTACCTACCAGTTTTTATATTTATAATCAGTGTCCTCATGCATAAATTTGAAAAATAATGCCAATAAAAATGCCTGAGGATCAGGCATAAAAGTATATGAAAGTGGGCTGTGAACTATGCAATACCATGGAGAGCTGAGACAGTTATCACTCCCACAGTGACTTTCCATCTAGAGTGTCCAGGCCAGGGTCTGGCATAAGGCCTCATGTACATAAGCAATCGATAATTATGTGGTAATTAGTTGACTGGCTTGGCTTCCTGGCAGTCAGCCCACCCCAGCTGGCCCATCTCCATTTGTAACAGGGGTCTTCTTGCCACCTCTGGCCTTGTCCTGGCTCCAGCTCCCTGGAAAGGCAGGGACTGGCTGCTTCACCAAACTGGCTCTGCAGCTGGGTGTGTGTCAGAACACGTACGCCCATGACATTGCATCTTTTTGTTTTGTTTTGCTTTGTTTGTAATACTAGGGATGAACCTCAGGGGTGCTCTACCACTGAGCTACATCCCCAGCCCTTTTTATTTTTTATTTTGAGACAGGGTCTCTCTAAGTTGTCCAGGCTGGCCTTGAACTTTCGATCTTCCAGCCTCACCTCCTAAGTAGCTGGGACTATAGAGGTGTACCACCTCACCCAGCCGATGTATCTTTGTGTCAAATGGGACCTATGAGTTTGGCTTGCTTGGCCAGCCCCAGAGCGATTGCTGTCTAGCCTCTGAAAAGGAGCTGAGGGATGAGGCTTCTCCTAAGAGGAATCCCAGCTCCCAGGGAATTGGATACAAGGCAGGGGAACTCTGCTTTTTTCCAGGGAAACATGGTGGCCCAGCCTTCTGAGGGGAGCCTGGCTAAAACTCCACTCCTGTGTTTCCTGGTATCTTTGCAGGGGTATAACTTTTGTGCTATGAAATTGGGGATAAAGAGCCAGCCAGGGCACATTTTGAGGAGTAGCTAGATTAGAGGTGGGTTCCCAGAACTGAGCTGTCCCCCAAGTCTACAATCCTTGCCTCCTATAGTGGGATGGGGATGAATCTAGGACTCTGGGGGAGCCCTTCAGACACATAGCAACTGTGATACCCCTGTGTTTCCTGTATCTGCCACATCCCGAGCTTCAGAGCTCAGTTCTAAGACCCAGCTGGAGATACAGGTGTGGGGAAAATCATCACATGCATACATGCACACACGTAAATGCACACGCTGTCCAATCACCGAGCTCAGCCCAGCTTAACCAATACTTGTCATCTGCCCACTCTTCCCTGAGGGGAGCACAGAGATACAATTAGCCTTCTCTGCCTGGGTTCCTCATGGGGCCAGCTCAGGCCACAGGACCATATTAATGGCTCTGCCCTTAATCTTCCTACGAATCTGAGAGCAGAGACTTCTCTCTTTTCCCCCAACCAAGAGTCTTCAGACAGAGGTCAGAGCCACAGCTCCCTTCCCCCGCTCCTGCTGACACTGTTATCCCTGGTTTCCCAGCTAACTGATCTTACGTAAAGGCTCGAACCAGACAGGTGTGTGTGGGAGGGTGCTCCCCCTCTTTCCCTTGTCACCCTCTCATGTTCACTTTGTTGTCTGGGTCACAGGGAGGAGGGCAGCCGTGATGTCAGAGGACAGGAGGCCAAGAGAGACAAGGAGAGGTAGCAGCCAGCCCCGTGGCAGGAGTAATTCAGCACAGGTCTGGACTCTAGGAGGCCTGGCTCTTGGATGCATGAAGAATAGCACCCACACACCAAGACAGGTGCAGGTCTAGGTGTTTCAGCCTCCCCCAGATGGCAAAGGGTCTCACTGGGCTGAGAGGTAGTGTTCAAGTGGGGAAAACCGAACAGCATTTGGTGACATTTTCCAGTTTGATCTTTGCAACTACCCTGTAATGTAGATGCGATTGTCCCATTTTTGTAATAAGGAAGTGAGGCCCAGGGACTATGTGAGTGGCCTGCCCTAAATCACACAGCTGGGTTTCAAATCCAGCTTTTGCCCAACTCTAAAGGCAGTGTCATTTTTTACATCTTTGTGTCATCAGTTCTGACTTCTCCTATTCACATACAGACAGATCCTGACTCACAGCTCCAAACGCCCCACACTGTACCTTCATGGATGGCAATGATGTGGGGGTGGTTGAGTGATGACATGATCTCAATCTCCCGCCGTATGTGCATCAGATCTTGCTCATCTTTGATTTTGTCTTTCCGGATTGACTTGATGGCCACCTGGGAACAGAGAATGTAAGAAATTGAGAAGAAAGGTCTGGCAGGTAGAGGCATCTCTAAAGATGTTCTGGGGACCCTGGGGCCCTAGGGTGTCTGCCTGAAGTTGCTACAAAGGCCCCAGGGTGTACCCAGAGAAGCCGCCTGGCCTTTCAGCAGGTAGGGAGCAGGCAGGCTGGAGAACACCTTCTCTAGAAAAGGTTCTCATCTGGGTCTGGTGCAGAAAGGAGCATGGACCAATGGCCTCCTTACTTAGAGTCTACAGGGGTACAAGGAAGACAGCAACCTGTATCCCTGAGTCTTTATGATTTTTGCTTTATGATTTATAAGGCAAATTTGCCATATTGCACCAGGATTGGGACTGTTTTGCTCACCATTGGATCCTTGATGCCAAGTACTGTGCTTGGCACATGGTAGGCACTGAGTAACTGTTTATAGTATTAGTAAATGAATCGGCCCTCACAACAACCCCAGGAGGTAGGTACAGAAAGCACCATCATCCCCATTTACAGCTGAGGAAACGAACCCAGAGAGACCAAATGACCTGCTCAAAGTCATACAGTCACTGAGGTTAGACTATTGGCCATTTGATTCTGAGTTTAATCCTTCACTTGCCAGAAGCAACCAATCTAGCTAAAAGGTAGAAACAACCCAAATGTCCATCAACCAGATGAATGGATAAACAAAATGTAGCACATACAATGAAATATTATTTAGCCATCAAAAGGAATGAAATTCTGACATATGCGACATGGCTAAATCTTAAAAATATTATGCCATTTAAATCTGGGTAGATCTAAAATTCCCTTTGTAGTACAAAGCCACTCCTTGCATGGTGGTCTCTATTTATGGTGAACTAAAGCTTGATTTTATAAGGCATTGTATTATGAACCATTCTGTGAGGATCTGTGAAAGTAGAATCTGGGTAAAGGCTCCCTGTGGTCATTTTTTATTTTTATTTAGTTTTATTCTTTTAGTTAATTAATTTTCATCAACCTTGTATAGTGTCTTCTTTCCTCTTTGCAGGAATTTTTTTTTTTTTTTTGCAGTACCGGGGATTGAACCCAGGGGCATTCTACCTCTGAGCTACACCCCCGGCCCTATTTTTTATCCTTTATTTTGATACCGGGTCTCACAAAGTTGCGGAGGGCCTCACTAAGTAGCTGAGGCTGGCCGAGAACCCGGATCCTCCAGTCTCAGCCTCCCAAGTAGTGGGATTACAAGCGTGCGCCACCACGCCTAGCTCTTTGCAGTAATTTTATGCTATGAATTTAACGTGTTCTTCATTTAACATGGATTTAAACATTTTGTGGGGAATCTTTTAAGGTCTAAAGAAATAAATTTCTGATAACAGAATACTAAAGTATATATTTTTTGGTATTTAAATAACAGTATGTTTACTGGGCTTTATCTTTCTACATTAACTATAATTTTATTGAGGTGCACTAAGAAGAACTCTGCCAACATTAAAATCTTGTTTTCGAAACCCACTAAGTACCTTTATTTAAATTGATAAGTACTTTATTACTACATTAAAAGGGTTGATGTATCTTATTAAAGACGCATATTTTAAAATCCATAAACTGGTATCAAAGGAGATACAAATAAAAGCCGGGCGTGGTGGCGCATGCTTGTAATCCCAGTACTTGGGAGGCTGAGACAGGAGGATCACAGGTTCACAGCCAGCCTCAGCTACTTAGTGAGGCCCTCCACAACATAGTGAGACCCTGTTTCAAAATAAAGAATAAAAAATAGTGCTGGGGGTGTAGCTTGAAGGTAGAATGCCCCTGGGCTCAATCCCTGGTACAGCAAAAAAAAAAAAGGAGATACAAGTATATACAAATATAGGTTAGTATATTTAGTATAATTGAGGATTATATTTGATTTTGAGCTTTATAACAACAAAAACAAAAGAGAAACGCACAATATTAGCATATTATTTCCTCAGGATAGCTAGTTAATGCTTAAGATATTAGATATTTAAAAAGTATTTTCAGGGATAGACAAAACCAAATGCTGATGTTCAATATTTATTTTGAATGTTTATTACAGTATTACTTATACCAGAGAAAAATAACTATCGCACAAAAGAAAGTGTGTATATATTCTAAAATAAAATATCTACAGTTTTAAAAAAAAGAAAATATATGCTAAGTGAAATAACGGAGTCACAGAAGGAGAAATAGTGTATGATCCTACTTCTATGAGGTACCTAGAGTTGGCAGAAATGTAGAGGTGGAAAGCAGAACAGAGGTTACCAGGGATATGGGGTGGAGGGTGGGATGGGGAGTTATTATTTAATGGGTACAGAGCTTTTGTTTGGAATGATGTAAAAGCTTTGGAAATGGGTAATGGTGATGACTTATAATACTGTGGAAGTACTTAATATGCTATTAAACTGTGCATTTAAAATGGTAAAAATGGCAAAATATATTTAAATAAATATATACATTTAAAATAAATATTAATATATAAATGCCAATAAATACATATATATTTTTTTAACCACAATGAAAAACATCACTAAAAACATTATGAAAAAAACTCCAACCAGTTTCTTCAGGTAAGAAATGTCTCCTCCCTAGCAACAAGCAAACAAACAGCCAGCCAGACAGAGTCCTTCAGGACTTTTATCTTAGTCCATAAAGGTGAAAACTATCATATAAAGATTAGCCCCTCTGGCTGGTGTATGGTGGGTTCTGGAAGGATGGAGAGGGGCAAGAGGAAATGGAGAAAGCTAATAAGATGCGGTTCAAGCACACATCTTAGAGGAGTCTCAGGTCCTCTCTGTGCCGTACACTCAGCAGAGGCCCCTGGACTATGGACTGGCTGTTGTGACTGACCAGGAAAGTGGCCAGGAGCACATGGTGGGTGTGATAGATGCTACCCACCAGGGGATCCAGGGGACAGGGTTCTCCAGGTTCTGTCCCTGTCCCTGTGGGAAAATCCCACCTCCTCTCAGAGACTCGGTTTTCTTTTCTGGGAGATAAACAGGTTGTACTTTGCTATCTGAGGGACTTTCCAACTCTGATTCTCATTCTATGCCTCTGGTCCTGGGCGGGGTGGTGTGTCCCAAGGCTGGTCAGTTCCTGGCAAGTCCTGTCCAAGGATACAAATGATAAATACAAAACTTCCTCTTTGCGGGAGGTAGGCAAGTT
Organism: Glis glis; assembly: GCA_004027185.1. NCBI lineage: Eukaryota > Metazoa > Chordata > Mammalia > Rodentia > Gliridae > Glis > Glis glis. Next base: position 13,276 of record PVJS01018971.1, on the reverse strand, counting down.
ATGAGAAACACGAAGGCACGGACTGAGGTAAACAGCTCCTCATTCAATCTCCCAGGAGGGTTTGCCTCCCCTCAAGACTCAAAAGGAGGCAGAAAAAAGGAAACCCTTGCTCGAGGGGAGGGGCCTCTAATCCACCCTTTCACAGGCTCTGGAGACAGACAATGGCTTCCGGCTCACGGGGACTGCAGGCCCTGCTGGCCAGTGTCCTCCGTTGGACAAGAATGCGGAACGGCCCTAATCCCGTAAGAGGAGCTGCACACAATGCCCACTGCCTGGTCACCCTGGTAACAGGCCAGGGATGGCGTGCCCTCCGCCCTGCTCCTCCCCTGAAGCTGCATCTGTGAAAGAGCGGAGGCCCAGCTCTCAGCCCTCTGTGAGCAGGGCAGGGAGGACAATGGAGGCGGGAGGGATGGTCACCATGGAGCCTCCTCCCCAAGATGCTGGGGAGGCCCACACTGCAGCTGCAGGGATGGGGCTGCCCCCTTCTGCTCCAGCCCACCCATCTGCCCCCAGTGAGCTAAGCAGAAAAATCCCAGCGCTTGGAATTGAGCCATGGGTAGAGGAGAGGCCTTGAATCCTCCTCTAACTAGGGGGCACCTTTCCCGGATTCAACCTGGAGCACATTTCCCATATCTCTCTCCCCACACCCCTTTTCTTTTCCTGAAGGGGAGACTTAGTTAGTCTAAAATCTTCCCTAAAATCTCTCTAAGTCTTTGTTTCTAAAATCAGACTCTGTGAGCTCTTCAGAGGCAGCAGTCTATAAAATTATACTAATTGTAGAAAACAATCATATATGAACAAATCACTATCTAGACAAAAACATTTGGGAGCTTAAGATGCACACATATGCAAAGACCAGACACATCTTGAACATTCAGTTTCACACACTCAAAGGTATAAGACAATGAGATAAGTCATCACATGTTTAGGGGCAGAGCTCTAAAAATAATGAAGCCTAAAATAAACAAGGTTCCAAAAAAGGGGGCCTTTGGGGTTCTAGGAGTCTGTCTTTGTGGCTAGAGGGTACACAAGTAGAACCCTGAGATCCATCTCTTCCAACTTGGGAAGCCTGGAATTCGTGTGTGTGTGTGTGTGTGTGTGTGTGTGTGTGTTGCTGGGGATTGAACCCAGGGGCATTCTACCTCTGAGCTAGACCATCAATCTTATTTTTTATTTGGAAACAGGAGTCTCAGCCTCCCAAGTACTGGGTTTACAGGCATGTGCCACTGCACCCAACTGGGAAGCCTGGAATTCTAAGTGAGATTTTTTTTTTTTGCCGTACTAGGGATTGAACCCAGGGCCATTCAGCCTCTGAGCTACACTCCCAGCCCTATTTTTTATTCTTTATTTTGAAACAGGGTCTCACTAAGTTGTGGAGGGCCTCACTAAGTTGCTGAGGCTGGCCATGAACTCAGATCCTCCTGTCTCAGCCTCCCAAGTACTGGGATTACAAGCGTGTGCCACCATGCCTGGCTAAATCAGAATTTTTTCCCCCAGGGCCTCATGTGTACAAGGCAGGCCCTCTACCACTGAGCTACAACCCCAGCTTTCTAAATCAGACTATTTAATCCTGGATGAACATCCTTCTGCAAGTTGGGGCTCCAGCCTAAGAGAGTAGGTCAAGGATCCCCCAGTTATATCACTTCTTGGCTGGCACATCCCAGGAAAGAAGCAAGTTAAGTCATAAGTCATTAGTCCCCAAGCAGGTAACAAACGAAAAGAGTGATGTATCGCTGCCCTGGTGAGGCTGGGCCAGTTTCCCAACCTCTCCCAGCCCCACAGGAGAGGCCTCTAGCGGTCCTCTGGCTAGCCTGTCAAAGTAACTTAGCTAGAGCACCAGCTCTGGCATAAACAGCTCAACACACAGAAAGCATTCAACAGTTATTTACTAGTGAACCCAAGTCACAAATAAATATTTACTGGTCAAATTACCAGGCTGATCTTTGACTGATGGGACCAGTACCTAGATAAGATTTTTTCCCTTTTATCCCAGACCTGGGTGGAGTCATTATCAGTTATGAGAACTAATTTTTAGGGACCTTTGTTCTCACCTGAAAAGATAGTTGACTGACTGCTCTAGAATAAAAATGAGGTAGCCGGGTAAGGCGGTTCACACCTGTAACCCCAGTACTTGAGAGGCTGAGACAGGAGGATCGCAGGTTTGAGGCCAACCTCAGCAACTTAAGACCCTGTTTCAAAAATAAAAAAAGGGCCGGGCATGGTGGTACATGCTTGTAATCCTAAGCACTTGGGAGACTGAGACAGGAGGATAACAGCCTCAGCAACTTAGTGAGGCCCTCCGCAACTTAGTGAGATGCTGTTTCAAAATAAAAAATAAAATAGGGCTGGAGGTGTAGCTTGGAGGTAGAATTCCCTTGGGTTCAATCTCTAGTAACACACACACACACACACACACACGGATTAATTCTCTAAACAGCTGCCGAATGCCTACTATGTGCGTGGTATTGTGCTAGCTGTTGGGGATTCAGACAGAAATTGGACAATCCCTGTGTCAAGACCCCCACCCAGCCCAGTGGGAGAACTGGCAATTAAATCAACGTTAGTGTGCTAAATGTGACGGCTGAGGTCCATGCCTGCTGAGGGGTCCTGAAGCACTGCAGAGGGATTTCTTTGCATGGAGGAGTAGCAGAAAACAACTGTGGGAGAAAATTGCTTCAGATCTCAAAGGATGGGAGAGGTTGGCTAAGCCAAGAGTGGTAGGCTAGGGAGGGACCACAAGGGCATTCTAGGCAGAAAGGAGTCAGTCATGAATGTGCACATCAGGATGGGTCTCTAAGCTCCCTTCCACATTCCAGCACTCTATGCTGAAATCTTTGGAAATGAGTCACCTGCTACTATGCCAGATAGGTTCAAGACAAGAATTGCTTGCAAGGCCCCTGTACTATGGCCATGTTGACCTGCCTGAGCATGATTCCTGCTGATAGAATCCTAGTGATTTTCTTGCCCCTGCAGCCCTGGAGAGGCAGCAGGGTGAATTCCTCACCCTATTTTTGCAAATGGAGAACAGTGAAGTCCATAAGGGTACACTGGCTTTTCCAACGTATCAAGAGTCAGGATCTAAGCTGGAGGGGTGTTGCCTGGAGAAGCTACAATCTCAGAAGACAAAAGTTCCTTGGAAGTATCTAGCCCTGCCTCTCATGTCTGGAGAAGAGAATGCCCCATATCTTGCCCTGGGCCAGGCTATGCAACCACCCTATCCCACTTACAGATCTATAAACATGCCCACTCCTTTGCCAACACCCTCGGGAGGTGTTGCGGGGGCTCAATTGGTAAACACTGCCTCCCTCCCAGGAGCTCAGATTAGGAATGATCTGCATTCAGGAGAGGATGGTAGAAAGTTGTTAAGAAAAAAAGAAAATTCAGAGATGCTGGTTCCAGGTACTAGAAGACAGGGTCGAAGCTGGGCATTTCTGGTCATAGCTATTGCCAACATCCCTGACTCCTTGCTGGCCTTTCACAGAGCAGCTGCCATCAAGGAGGCGGACAAGGAGCTGGAGGATGACCCACTTAGATATCAGAGGGGAGGTTGGGTTAGGCTGGCCTGGGCTCAGAAGAGTGGGGACGGGCCTGGGGGTGGCTCGCTAACCTACCGAATGACCAGGCAGAACTTGGCCAGAGAATCAAGCAGAGAGCAGGAATGGGCTCTCAGGGGAGCCTGAGCCACATCCCCTAAGCCCCACACTGTGCCACCCCCTCCCTGCCACCCTCCAGCCCACTCTGCCAGGTTCCTAGGCAAAGAGCTTCCCTGCCCAGCCCTCTTGTGTGGTTTGGCTGAGGCCCAAGGACAAGAGTCGCCTGTAGCCTCCCTCCCTGCTGCTGAGCAGGCAGGTGCAGGCGGAGCTGGGAGGGCAGTGCCCCACTGAACAAGCCTTTGGCAGCTGGCCAGGCGGAGCCCTTCTCTGAAGCCGGCAGAAGGAGACACTAGGGCTTTGAACAAAGCAGAGACCAAAGTGGTTTGTCTCAAGGAAGGCTGAGCACAATCCTTATTCTTTCTTCTTCTTCCTTTTTTTTTTTTTTAATTTTGGTACCGGGGATTGAAACCAGGGGCATTCTACCTCCAAGCTACACCCCCAGCCCTTTATTTTTTTTTATTTTGAAACAGGGTCTCACTAAGTTGTTGAGGCTGGTCTTGAACCTGCAATCCTCCTATCTCAGCTTCTCAAGTATTGAGATTACAGGTGTGTGCCACTGCACCCAGCAATCCTTACTCTTTCCTGGGGCAGCACAGCCCCAGGACAGTAGGGTCCCCAGGAATGGGAAGGTAGGGCTTGGATAATCACTTCCAGACTTGCTGGATAATCACATTGTGTGTGTTAGATTCTGTGCTATGCACTTTATGTATATTCTTATTTAATCCTAGGAGAATCCCACAAGGCAGGAATTATTATGATCCCCATGTTACAGATGAGGAGACAGAGGTACAGAGGGCACACAGCTGGTAAGCAATGGAACCATGATTTAACCCCTGCAGTCTTGACACTGAATGAGGCAGACTCCTTGGCAAGGTTTAAAAATCAGGAATGTCGTATAATTTCTCCACCCAGGATCCCTCAACATAGTCAAGTGGGGGGGGTGTAGTGACTCTTCCCATCCCAAGCATTGCCTGGAGCACTGGGGAAGGTATGGGGAGCTAGTAGCTGGAATGAGAAAGCACACTGAGACAAGCCAGGGCTCATCTCAAGGCCGACTTCCAGACCAGGACTCAGCACTTGGTCATCCAGGGCCTGGGGTGTATGAGTCTGGAGCCTATGCCCCAGGCCTACCACTAACCAGCCAGAGGAGAAGTCACTTCCCCTCTTTAGGCCTTAGTTTCCCTATTTGTCAATGAAGGAATCAGATCATCTCAGTCACTTTCAAACATTTGGAAAACCTACTCGACAATTCAATGTATAAGAGAGACAGAAGCACCCCCAGCCCAGAGCACTGCCATTCGGAGATCCCTCAAGGCACCCCTTGGAGGTGAGACATACTTCCACACAGATCATCCCAAAGGCTTTGGTGGACTTCACCATTTCAGAGACGCCAGCATGCGTTTTTCTCTTTTGGGGAGAGGGGTAGCCAGGGGAGCTGGGAGAGTCACAGGAGGAAATGTCATTTGGATACCAGGAATGTGTCCAAGATCCAGAGCAAATATTTGTTTTTCCTCTGATGCCCTTCTGGTGCAGCTATTAAGTCCCACCCACCTGCCCCTCCCTGGACACTACCATCTGGCCCCTGCCATTCCCATCTAGACAGGTTGATAAGGGGAAGGATGTGAAAAAGGTGGAGAGAAATTTGGGATGGAAGTCACCCAGCAGGCTTTCCTCAGAAGCTGGGCCCCACCAACAATCTCAGTTCGTTTGGGGGAAGGTCTGGGGCAGGTCCCATGCCCCTCTCCCCAACTGAAGCATCCTGAGGCGTCTGGTCTCTTTCTTCCCGGAGGACAGTCAAAATGGGTGGGTGGGGAAGAGGGCCGTGCTCCAGAATGAGCAAACATTAGCACAGTAGAAAGCTGCTCTCCAAGAAAGCAGGATCCTGAGTAAGTTCCCAGCAACAGTACTGGTGGTCTATGGATCAGAGAGGTTCTGAGCAGGTCCCAGCTTACTCATCTTGGCTCCCTACATACAGCAAGAGGCCTGAGGCCAGGCAGCTGCTTCTGAATTCTCTCTGTTCTGATGTAATAAGAGCTGGAATCCCTGCCTAGGACCACTGAGGTTTGAAAACTGAAAGCTAGTTTAGCTTACTCTGAAATCAAATGAGATCTCTTTCTCTTTCTTTCTTTCTTGCGCACGCACACACACACACACACACACACACACACACACACACATACACACATACAGTGTGACCCCAGTCAAAAGCCTGCTGGAATCTCTGAACTTCATTCTCAGTTTCTTTATGTCTAGGCCACCCCAGTCCCCAGGACCCAGTCTTCCTTCCAAAAAGAGTCCCAGGGCACAAGGCACGAGCAACTATTTTCTTGCTAAGCCCCTGACAAAGCCTGGGTCCAGCAGTCTCAAGCCGGGAGCCTCACCAGGCCCTCACTCTTTAAAGAAAGAGAAAGAAAAGGAAAGCCAGGAAGTACATGATTGCCCAATAGCTGTAACCTGGCAGCAAGCAACTGGGGACAGTGCCAGGCGTTAGCAGGAAAAACATACTTGGTCCTATTGATGGGGCCATAATCCACCCCTTTCTCCAACATCCACTCTCCTTCACCAATGAAATGACTTCTTGAATTTCAAACCAACTACTGGCTGCTAAATCAAACACAATCATGGCCAATCGGGCAAACTATGGACACACACACACACACACCTACCTCACAGGGAGCACCCAACTAGATTCAGCAAAACATAATCCCTACTCCGCATGCTTTAAAAGATTGGTTAAAATACAAATTATAGACCTTCAGAATAAATCTCTCTGGGTGTGGAACCGGTGAATAAGTATTTTAAACAAGCACACAGCTGATTTGCATGCACGCTAAGCTCAAGTTTGAGAATCACTGTTAACCAGTTAGCTAACTTTTGGCAAACCTGCCATCCTTTCAGGATTGGCCTTTCCAGATATAAATATCAGTTCTCACCGCAAGTTCTATGCATCGGGAACAATTGAGGTTAACATTTTTATCTTATTCAATCTTCTTAGCAGCTTGTGAGGCAGGCTGTATTTTCTTTATTTTTGCAGAAGGGGAAACTGAGAATAGAGATGAAGGAAATTGCTCAAGGTCACAGATTACTATGACTACAGCACACATGCCAAATCAACAGGACAAGTTCCTAAAAAGGCCCTAAACCCCAAAGTATCATGGGACACAATGGACGTGGCACCAGAGCCTGGTGTTACATTTCCCAGAATCAAAAACCCATCATAAGTCAGGCATGGTGGCGCTTGCCTGCAATCCCAGTACTTGGGAGGCTGAGATGGAGGATCACAGGTTTGAAGCCAGCCTCAGCAATTCAGATCCTGTTTCAAAATAAAAAATAAAAAGGCTGGGAATGTAGCTCAGAGGTAGAGCACCCTTGGGTCCAGTCCCCAGTAACACACACACACACACACACACACACACACCAAACAACAAAAAGGAAACATCATAATTAAATTTTGACTCAATTTCAGAGCTACAAAGGACCTAAGTGTCAACAGAGTTGAGAATCCCCACACTTCCTCAACTACACACCTAGTTATGAAACCCCTGCTAAGATCAGGTGCCCACTGCTTCCTTCTCCCTAACCACACTGCTGAAGAGTCTGTTTCAAGCAAAACGCAACTGAAGTCCCATCTTCTCTAAGGACATGCCATCTGTTGTTGCTGAGGTTCTTAAGTCCACAAACATTGTCCCTACAACCATGGAAGACACATGTACAATGGACGCCCCCCCCCACACACACACCCCACGCACCCTCCGCGAACGAAGGCTGCCTGCTGACAACTCCACGGAGCCATGCACTCTCCGCCGGAGGCCAACCCGGCGCCCGCCCACTCGCCCACCCGGCCGGCCCCGAGAGGCACTCACCAAGCGGCCCGAGCTCTCCCGCGCCTTCTTCACTTTCCCGTACGTGCCCTTGCCCAGGGTCTCCAGGAACTCGTAGCGGTGCCGCAGGTTGTGCTTGTGATGGTGCCGCTTCACCGCCTGCCTCTTCATCAGGGGCTTGGGCGACTTGATGAGCCCGTCTGCCATTGGCCGGGCGAGCTCCGCGCTCTGGGCGGTGGCGGCCGAGGGAGCCGGGCCCGGGCGCCGGGGCAAGACTAAGGACTCCATGGCGAGCTAGAGGTGAGCGAGGGCAAGGGAGAGTCTATCTGCTGTGCGTGGAGAGCTAGGACCCCGGGCACATGTCCCGCACCCAGACAGGGAAGTCCCTGCCGCACCGGAGCGCGCTCCAAAGCGCCGCATTCCAAATTGTTATAAACGTTCCAAGCCGGAGGCTCTGGTCACGCCCCCCGAAGCCCATTGGTCGGCTCGCCGGAGGCGCGTGACCAGCGCCTCCCGCATTGGCTCTCCCAGGGCCCCGACCCCGCTTCCTCCCCTCCGCGATGGGGAAAGGTGTCAATGGAGCCCCGCCCACCTGGGCCCCCGAGGGACTGGCCCGGGGACTAGGGAATGCCAGGGGAGGCCGCTGAGCGGGTCGGTACTACTGAAGTCCGGAACCTTACTTCGAGAGCCCTTGGAAAGGCTGTTGCCTCTGCGTGGCGCTTGGTCCTGGTTAGAGCCACCTGTTGTTCTATTGTGTTCCCAGTTGGCAAGGAGACAATCAGAGGGCAATAGAGGTCACCCAAGTATTTCTCCCTGAGTAATTTGCTTCTCCCAAGTCAAAATCCATAAAGTCGCTTGACCACTTAAGTCCATAAAGGAGAAAGGGGTGTGTAATGGGACAGGATGGAGGCAGACTCCAGCCAAGTGGGAGGGCTGGTGGAGAGCTCCTCTTCAGTTAGATAAACCTTAACTAGATCCTGGAATCCAACGTTCCTGGAAAGTTCTTACCCATTCGTCAAAGGGGGAGAACACCAAAAGGGAAACATTCATTTATTCATGAAAAAAAATTACAAACCTATTATTAACCTGTATCATTAAATTTATAAAGCTGTCCCATCCAAGGTTTTCTTTTCTGTGATGTTTAGAGTCAGGAGGTCTGGCGGTGGGTCCTGAGGCATGGCTTGGTTTTTGAGGCCTGGAGGGCGAGGTCCAGCATTCCACTTACAGTGAAATGAGCTGGCCTTAGGCTTTCCTCCTCTCTCTGAGTGGGGAGAAGGGAGTGTTTCTCCGTGGCCTTTTTTTTTTTTTTTTTTTTTTTTTTGCGGTACCGGGGATTGAACCCAGGGGCGTTCTACCTCCGCGCTACACCCCCGGCCCTATTTTTTATACTTTATTTTGAAACCGGGTCTCACAAAGTTGCGGAGGACCTCACTAGGTAGAGAGAGAGAGACAGGGAGAGGGAAAGAGAGAGAGAGAGAGAGAGAGAGCGAGAGCGAGCTGAGGCTGGCTGCGAACCCGGATCCTCCAGTCTCTGCCTCCCAAAGTACTGGGATTACAAGCGTGCGCCACCACGCCCGGCTCCCCGTGGCCTTCTTGATAGCCCAGTTCTGTAAAGTGAATATTATTCTGCCCAAGACTACAGACTGATGAGAAAGCAGCAGAGCTGGGGATTCAGACCCTGGTCTGTGGGGGAAGAATGGAGGCCAGCAGGCCTGAGCCCCTTCCCTGAGGGAAATCCTGCTGCAAGCAGACAGAGCCCTGACCTTCCAGCTGTGCTGGGCAGACAGTCTTTCCTCCATTTCACCAGAAGGATGGTGTCTCCAGCTGTGTATTTAGGACATGCAAAGGATCAAAAAGATCTGCAGCTGCTAAATTCTGTATTATGAATACATTCTGTATTATGTTTTCAGGACATGCAAAGGATCAAGAAGAACTAGATCTGCAGTTGCTAAGATCTGTATTTACTGTCTGCTCACTTTCTTGCTTCCATTGACCTTTTGACCCTTTGTAGAAAGAGTATAAATGTCTCCATCCCTCCATGGAGCCCTTTGTCTCCTTTGTGGCTGGAGAAGATCCACCTTATGCAGGAAACTAGCCTCTTTCTCCCCATCCTGGAGTGCCGCCAGAGGTTTGCACACACCTTTTGCTCTGGGTTACCTGTGAAAGTAGAAGGAGGCCCAGGAGAGTTTCCCTAATGTGCTGTTTCCTTTCTCTCGCCCCAGTGATCTGTCCATTCCCGGGGGCCCATCTGGACAGATGAGACTCTGAAAAGCAAGTGTGGGTAATATAAGAGCAAGCACAGGGCTGAATGCTGGGAGACCCGAGTTCTAGTCCTGAGCCTGACACTGACCAGTTCTGTGGCCTTCTACCAGTCACTTCACTCGTTCTACAAACACCGGTGCCTGCTAGGTGCCGGGTCTGGGAATGTAATGGTGGCAAGATGGACATGGTCTCTTTTTTTCAGAGAATTCTCAGTCCAGTGAGAAATAAACACACTCTATACAGAGGGAGAAGTGTCCATGATGGGGGAAGAACAGAGTGACCTTGGGTGTGTACAGGAGGGAGTCCCTAGCCCTGGCAGGAGGAGGCAAGTCAGGAGTGCTTCCTGAAGACAGGGCTTTTTAAGCTGAGACCTGAAGAACACATGACAACTAGCCAACTGGGTCCGATTTCCTCGTTAAAAATTTTCCTCTGCTGGGCACAGTACATGCCTATAATCCCAGCACTTGGGAGGCTGAGACCAGATTCAAGGTTCAAGACCAGATTCAGCAACTTAGTGAGACCCTCAGCAACTTAGAGAGATCCTGATTCAAAACCAAGAAAGTATAAAAGAGCTGAGGGTGTAGCTCAGAGGTAGAATGCCCCTGGGTTCAAGCCCCAGTACCCCCCCCACACACTTTTTTTCCTCATTAGTAAGATAAAGAATTGTACAGATGGGCCCAAGATTCCCTTTCAGACTTAATCTAGGCTCCTATATTTCCAGGTATCCCTAGTACTTCATGCACTGCTGGGCATACAAAAAGCACTTAATAGATGCTTATGGACCAAAGGAATGGACATGAAATGGAATCCAAAGACTAAAGTGAGAGTACCTACATATGACTGATCTCCCTCTGTTACCAGCTAAACTGTTGATAATAGAGGGGGGACATCACCTGCAACCTCTTGGACCTTCTTCACCCCCACTCAGCTTCCTTGACTACAATCTGAATCCCCATTTAGGGTGCAAACCCTGGATGACCAAAGACCCCAGAGAAAAGAGATCTCTCCTGTTCCAGCCAAGGTGCAGCCTGGTCGTCCGCAGGGGCTGAAAGTCAGGGCTTTAGTGACATTGTCTTGACTGCTATCTGTCCACAGCTGGCAGCAAGGGAAGCAAACAAGCAGACACAGATCTGGACTGGTATGCTACTGCAAAATCCTAACTGCAGGAGCTCAGCCCCCACATTCCTTATAGGGAAACCTGGTTGGTGGCAGAGTGAGAGTGTGGGACAGGGACTGGCTGTTGGTGGATCTTGGGGGAATTCCTGGGTCATGTGCTTGGATGTATGGATGAGCTGGGATGTCTGGGCTGAGCTGAGACACTCTCAATCCTGTCTGCCTCGTCCTCCAGTCCTGGGAGAGGGAAGCCTCCTCCCACCCCATGCCCAGGCACTGATTAATGTCTGAAGAGCTCTTGGGAAAACCACTCACTGGGCCTACTATGTGTACACTGGGAAAATAATCCGGAACAAGCATCTGCCTCTGTCCTACACACTCCACTATCTGTTTGTGTGTATGTGTTGTGGAGGATGGAGGAGTCTGGGTAGTAAAAAGGGATTTGAGGAGCCAGGCATGGTGGTACACGCCTATAATCCCAGTACTTGGGAGGCTGAGGCAGGAGGATCATAGGTTTGCTGCCAGCCTCAGCAACCTAGCGTTTGCTGCCAGCCTCAGCAACTTAGTGAGACTGTTTCAAAATAAAAAATAAAGTAGGGTTGGGCATGTAGTTCAGAGGTAGAATGCCCCTGAGTTCAATCCCCAGTACCACAAAAAAAGGGGGGTGGGTTTTGAAAGCAACTCAGAGTAAAAACTGATATGTCCTGCTGGGTGTAGAGCAGGAGCACAGATGAGGAGCAGCAAGGCTGTGCTTTGGAGTGAGGTGGGAGTGGGAGTGGGTAAGGCAGGTCTCACACATTTAAGATTTTTTTTTTGGTAGTACTAAAGATTGAACCCAGGGGCATTCTGCCCCTGAGCAACCCTGTAGTACCCCCACTTTAAGACAGGGTCTCCCTATGTTGCCCAGTCTGGCCTCAAACTTTCAATCCTCCTGCCTCAGCCTGGCAGTGGCTGGCACTACAGGCATGTGCCACTGTGCTAAAATGAGGCCTAATGGATGATTAAGAATGAGCTCCCTGCTCTCAGGAAGTTTACAGCTTAATAAGGGAAATAAGACAAATGTACAATTTATATGTAATCCAAAGCAGAAAGTGGGAGGACCCCTAAGAGAGGTACAAAGTAACACACGGGGCTGAAAGGATGGGTCTTATTCTGGCTCAGGAGTTCCAGGGAGGACCTCACAGGAAGCCAGCCGGGCCTTGAAGGTGGGTGAGACTTGAATCACCCCGCAGGGTCGAAATGGAGAAGTGGGGATGAGGGGAGGAGGGAAGGGCCAGCAAAGCATGCTGTGTGTGTGATGGCTTCAGGGAGTCTCTAGAACCCTAGCATGCTCCCTCCCTTGGAATTGTCTTAGTACAGATGCTCCCTTTCTCTGGGGGAAAGAACAGGCTGCAGGGCTCAGCTCACCACCGACTTCCAGCTTGAGACCCCACCATCAAACCGCCTTTCCCCAGAGCTCAGAGGATGAGTTACAGAGCTCAGTCAGCCCTGTGGTTGACAATATGGCCGGGAAGATGTTGACTCTCCCCTCTCAGGGGCTGGTAGAACTGCCTGGATAGGAACCTGCCTGTTAGAGCTAGCTTTCAAGAAGGGGAGTTGTAAATTCAAAGAGAGAGACATAAATCCTGGTAATCTTTGCCAAACTGAGGTGCCTGGCTCAAAGCTGCCCTCTTCTGACCAAACTAAGCCTAGCAAGTTTCATGGGATGGTCAAAGCTGTGACTACACACAGAGGTCGGCTTAGCAATTTGATGAACCATTTATTTGTTCACTCATTCAACAAATATGTACTGAGAAACCACAATAATAGGTGCAATGATATTTAACAGTTTTGAGCCATCCTGGTTCTAAGCATCTTAGTTATAGTGTCACGTCCATGACAACCAAGCTGGGAAGTATCAGAGCTTGGAGGGAAACCATGTCAGTCTGACATCACAGCTTGTGCCCCTAACTGTTGCATTGCTTTATGGTGCCCAAATGAGCTCTGGAAATATGAGATGGAACTAGTGAGCTGTGAACAATCTAAATTCTACTAAGAGCCTGGCACAGTGGCACATGTCAGTAATTCCAGTGACGAGGGAATTTGAGGCATGCGGATTCCAAGTTCCAGGCCAGCCTCAGCAACTTAGCTAGACTCTATCTCAAAATAAAATTAAATCTGGGCGTGGTGGCACACAATTGTAATCCCAGTACTTGGGAGGCTGAGACAGGAGGATCGCAGGTTCACAGCCAGTCTTAGCTACTTAGTGAGGCCCTCCGCAACTTAGTGAGACCCTGTTTCGAAATAAAGAATAAAGCCGGGCGGTGGCGCATGCTTGTAATCCCAGTACTTTGGGAGGCAGAGACCGGAGGAACCGGGTTTGCGGCCCGCCTCAGCTCTCTCTCTCTCTCTCTCTCTCTCTCTCTCTCTCCGTCTCTCTCTCTCTCT
>PVJS01018970.1:0-34249 GCA_004027185.1 Glis glis | reverse complement strand
AATTCCCACCCCCATTCCCTCCCCCTTCCCTCCTTCTCATGTTCAGCATAGTAGTTGACTTTGATATATTTATGTATGTACATCCTGTGCATTAGGGTGTTTCCCTCTTCCCCCCTCCCATTACCCTCAATTAGGTTGCCTTTACTCATCTGAGGTTTTCTTCATTTTTGTCTGGAGTCCCTCCTACACCCTATTCTCCCTAGCTTCTGCATATTAGGGAGAGCATCTGACTTTTTACTTTTTGTGACTGACTAATCTCACTAAGCATAATGTTCGCTAATTCCATCCATTTCCATGCAAATGACATAATTTTGTTCTTCTTTGTGGCTGCATAAAATTCCATTGTGTACATATCCCATAGTTTTGTAATCCATTCATCTGTTGATGGATATCTTGGCTGGTTCCACAGTTTGGCAATTGTGAATTGTGCAGCTATAAACATAAATAAATATGCATGCACTAGTCTGGTAATTTGGTTTCCATTCTTTTGGAAACCTAGAAGATACCTAGAAGATACTTACAAGTGGTATTGCTGGGTCATAAGGTAGGTTCATTCCCATTCTTCTGAGGATCCTCCACACTGTTTTCCAAAGTGGTTGCACTAATTTGCAGTCCCACCAACAGTGTATTAGGGTTCCTACTTCTCCACATCTTAGCCAGCATTTGTTATTGTTTGTGTTTTTAATGATTGCTATTCTAATTGGGGTTAGGTGAAATCTCAGGGTAGTTTTGATTTGCATCTCTTTGATTGTTAATGATGTTGAACATTTTTCATACACTTATTGGCCATTTGTATTTCTTCGTTTGTGAAGTGCCTATTCAGTTCAATTGCCCATTTTTTGATTGGGTTGTTTGTTTTTTTTTAGCGGTGAGTTTCTTGAGTTCTCTGTATATTCTAGATATTAGTCCTCTCAGAGGAGTAGCTGGCAAAAATCTTCCCCCATTCTGTCGGCTCTCTGTTGAGGCTCTTGATTGTTTCCTTTGTGGTGCAAAAGCTCTTCAGTTTAATGCAATCCCACATATTTATTCTCTTTTTAATGTCTTGTGTTTTGGGGGTCTTGCTGAGGAAGTTTTTGCCTGTGCCTATGTGTTGAAGAGTTGGACCTATGCCCTCTTCAAGTAGCTGCAAGGTCTCTGGTCTAGTTTCCAGGTCTTTGATCCATCTTGAATTGACTCTTGTGCAGGGTGAGAAAGTAGGGTTTATTTCCATTTTTCTGCATGTGGTTAACTAGTTTTGCCAACACCATTTGTGGAAGAGGCTTTTTTCCAGTGTATATTTTTGGCTCCTTTGTCAAAAATCAATTGGCTATACATGTGCAAATTTGTTTCTGAGTCTTCTATTCTGCTCCATTGGTCTATGTGTCTGCTTTTGCACCAATACCATGCTGTTTTTATTACTATGGCTCTGTAGTATATTTTGAAGTCAGGTATTGTAATGCCTCCTGCATGGTTCTTGTTGCTGAGAACTACTTTGGCTATTCTGTGTTTTTTTTGTTGTTCCAAATGAATTTAAGGACTGATTTTTCTATGTCTGTGAAGAATGACCTTGGTAATTGAATGGGTATTGCATTGAATCTGTAGCTCACTTTTGGAAGAATGGCCATTTTGATGATATTTATTCTGCCTATCCAAGAGTATAGGAGGTCTTTCCATCTTCTAAGATCTTCTTCAATTTCTTTTTTCAATGTTTTGTAATTTTCCCTTTGAAGTCTTTTACATCCTTGGATAGGTTTATTCCTAAGTGTTTCATTGTTTTGGGGGATATTGTGAGTGGAAATGTTTTCTGGATTTCTTTCTCAGTGGATTTATGGTTGGCATATAGAAAAGCTTCTGATTTTTTAAGATGGATTTTGTATCCAGACACTTTGCTGAATTTGTTGATCCGTTCTATCTATAAACCTTTTTGTTGAGTTTGTTGGGTCTTCTAAGTATAATATCATGTCATCTACAAATAGAGATAGTTTCATTTCTTCTTTTCCTATTTGTACTCCTTTGATTTCCTTCTCTTCCTTTATCGCTCTGGCTAGAGTCTCTAGTACTGGATTGAAAAGGAGTGGTGACAGTGGACATCCTTTTCTTATTCCTGTTTTTAAGGGGAACTCTCGTAGTTTTTCCCCATTCAACATGATGTTGGTTGTGGGCCTTTATGATGTTGAGGTATGTTCCTTCTATTCCAATTCTCTGTAGTGTTTTTATCATGAATGGGTGTTAGGTTTTGTCAAATGCTTTTTCAGCATCTATTGAAATGATCATGTGATTTTTGTCTTTAGTTCTATTTCTGTGGTGGATTACATGGATTGTTTTTCATATGTTGAACCAGCCTTGCATCCCTGGGATGAACCTGACTTGATCATAGTGTATGATTTTCTTGATGTGGTTTTGAATGCTCATTGCTAGTATTTTGTTTAGAAGTTTTGCGTCTAAGTACATCAACAGTATAGGTCTGTAGTTTTCTTTTCTTGAGCTGTCTTTATTTGGTTTTGGTATTAATGTGATGTTGACTTCATAGAATATATTTGGGAGAGTCCCGTTTCTTTCTATTTCATGGAATAGATTGAGGAGTATTGATTGGGATTAGTTCTTCTTTAAAGATTTTATAAAATTCACCTGGGAAACCATCTGGACCTGGGCTTTTCTTTGATGGTAGGCTCTTTATTGCTGCTTCAATCTCTTTGATTGCTACTGGTCGATTTAAATTTTCTATATCTTCTTAGGATTCAACTTAGGAAGGTTGTATGTGTAAAGAAATTTGTCAATTTCTTCTAGGTTTTCCATTTCTTTTAATTTTTTTTTGTGGTACTGGGGATTGAACCCAGGGGCATTCTATCTCTGAGATACACCCCCAGCCCTATTTTTTATTCTTTATTTATTTTTATTTATTTATTTTTTTTGCGGTACCGGGGATTGAACCCAGGGGCATTCTACCTCCGCGCTAAACCCCCGGCCCTATTTTTTTTTATCCTTTATTTTGAAACTGGGTCTCACGAAGTTGCGGAGGGCCTCACTAAGTCGAGAGAGAGAGAGAGAGAGACAGAGAGAGAGAGAGAGAGAGAGAGCTGAGGCTGGCCGCGAACCTGGATCCTCTGGTCTCCGCCTCCCAAAGTACTGGGCTTACAAGCGTGCGCCACCACGCCCGGCTTATTCTTTATTTTGAAACAAGTTGCGGAAGGCCTCACTAAGTAGCTGAGGCTGGCCGCGAACCCAGATCCTCTGGTCTCAGTCTCCCAAGTACTGGGATCACAAGCATGTGCCACCACGCCCGGCAAGGTTTTCCATTTCTTTTGGAATATAGCTTTTCAAA
This sequence comes from Glis glis, assembly GCA_004027185.1. Classification (NCBI taxonomy): domain Eukaryota; kingdom Metazoa; phylum Chordata; class Mammalia; order Rodentia; family Gliridae; genus Glis; species Glis glis. Next base: position 30,948 of record PVJS01018970.1, on the reverse strand, counting down.
GTAGTTTCTGATAATCCTCTGGATTTCTGCACTGGCAGTGGTAATATCACCTTTTTCATCTCTTATTTTAGTAATTTGGGTTGGTTATCTCTTTCTTTTGGTTAGGTTGGCTAGTGGTTTATCTATCTTGTTTATTTTTTTGAGGAACCAGCTTTTGGTTTTGTTGATTTTTTGTATTGTTTTTTTATTCTCTACTTCATTGATTTCTGCTCTGATTTTAATAATTTCCTGTCTTCTGCTGGCTTTGGGGTTAGACTGTTCCTGTTTTTCAAACACTTTGAGGTGTGTCATTAGGTTATTTAGTTGGTGATTTTCTGTTCTTATGTGGGTACTCAGTGCTATGAATTTTCCTCTTAATACTACCTTCAGAGTGTCCCAGAGATTTTGGTATGTGTGTCTCTGTTTTCGTTTGTTTCTAGGAATTTCTTAATTTCTCCCCTTATTTCGTCTGTGACCCATTCCTCATTCAGCAGTGTGATGTTCAGTCTCCACATGTTTATGAGGTTTCTCTGGGTTTTCTTATAGTTGATTTCTAGTTCCATTCCATTATGGTCTGAAAAGATGCAGGGGATTACATCATATTTTTTGAATTTGCTAGTATTCACTTTGTGGCCTAGGATATGGTCTATTTTAGAGACGGTTCCATGAGCAGCTGAAAAGAATGTGAATTCAGCTGTAGTTGGATGGAATATTCTGTATGTGTCTAGTAAGTAAGTCCATTTGGTTTATGCTGTTCCTTAGGTCTGAGGCACCTTTACTGACCTTTTGTCTTGAAGATCGATCTAGTGGTGTGAGGGGGTGTTGAAGTCTCCCAATATTATTGTATTGGGATCTATGTGTGACTTAATGTCGTGAAGAGTTTCTTTTATGAAAGTGGTTGCACCTATGTTTGGGGCATGAATGTTGACTATTGTTATATGCTCTTGCTGGATTGTTCCTTTTACCAGTAAGAAATGACCTTCTTTATTTCTTCTGATAAGTTTAGGTTTGAAATCTAATTTGTCTGAAATCATAGTTGCTACTCCTGTTTGTTTTCGAGTTCCGTTAGTGTGGATTACCTTGCTCCATCCCTTCACCTTTCGTTTGTAAGTATCTTTACTTGTAAGGTGTGTTTCTTGCAGGCAGTATATAGATAGATTGTGATTTTTAATCCATTTTGCCACCTTATGTCTTTTAATTGGGGAGTTGAGGCCATTTATATTCAGCATGATTATTGAGAGATGAGTTTTAATTCCTAACATTTTGAGATTTAATTTCTGTTTGAGATAGTTTGTTCTTTGCCTAGTTGTTTGTTTGATGGTAACCATTGTTTCTCTGGTGTTGGTGTTTCTTTATTATTTCTTCTTTGTAATTAATCTCTTTGAGTATTTTCTCTAGTGCTGGTTTGGAAGACATAAAGTCTTTCAGCTTCTGTTTGTTGTGGGAGGTTTTTATTTCCCTGTAAAATTTGATAGTATCTTTGCTGGGTAGATAAATCTTGGCTAGAAGTTGTTTTCTTTCAGAGTTTGGAATATGTCGCTCCAGGCCCTCCTGGCTTTCATGACTTGGTTTGGAAGGTCAGAAGTGATTTTTTGGTTTGCCTCTGAATGTTACTTGGTCTTTTACTCTTGTTGCCTTTAAGATTCTCTCCTTGGCCTCTACATTAGTCAATTTGATTATTATGTGTTGTGGTGAACCTCTTCTCTGATCTTGTCTATTAGGGGTCCTATATGTTTCCTGTACCTGTGTGTCGACCTCTTTTTCTATGTTTGGATAGTTTTCTAATATTATTTCTCTGAAAAGATTATTGATTCCTTTGGTTTCAGCTTCTATTCCCTCTTTTATGCCTATTATTCTTAGGTTTGCTCTTTTAAGATTGGCTGAGATCTCTTCAATGTCCAATTCATGCTGTCAAATTGTTTTTTCTAAATTATATACTAAGCATTGATTTTTGGAGAAGTCATTTTCTAAGAGTGAGATTCTGTTTTCCATGTTGTCTAGTCTATTGTTGATAGCTTGTATTGATGCCGTCATTTCAATTAATGCATCCTTCACTTCCTTCAGAGCTTCTTTTTGATTCCTGTTCAGGGTGTCAGATTTTTTGTTTGATCCTTCATTTCTTTCAGGCTCTCCTTGAATTCTTTTTGGAAATCCTGTATCATTTGTACTATTAAAGTTCTGAGTTGTCCTTCTGGCAATCTTTGTACTTTTATGTTGGTGGGTTCTGTTGTTGTAGAGTTGTGGGGGCTCATTGTTTCTTTGCTATTCTTCCTTCTCATGATTTCAGGTTTCTTAAGCTTATATCTTTGTTGCTTTTGGTAGCTCTCTCTCTCACTCTGCAGGTTTCCTATGTCTAATCTCCCTCCCTTTATAGTATCCTATTCTTGAGGTAGATATTTTCTACTAGGTGAGCCTTAAAGGTGAATAGCTTTAATTGAATGGTTATTCTCACTTGCTCGGTATAATGTTCATTTGCAGGCCCAATTCTTGGTCTCTTTCAGTGATTGGGACCCTTGCCTGGTGCCTCTCACTGCCTGTGCAGGCACCCAGTGCTGCTAGTGCCCCTCTCACTGTAAGTGTGGGTCTCCACATTCTCCACTTGGGCTGTCCCTACATCTCTCTCTGTCTATACCTATGGTGGGTGTTGCCAGTGGGGGGCCCTGGGCTTGTGTCTCTCTTTGCCTACAGAAGTGGTGGATGTTGCTTTGAACTGACTCTGTGCAAACACGGAACTCCACGTTTTCCATAGGGAGGGCTGGGTTGGTCTAATTTTTCCACAAGTACCATGACTGTGTGTCCTGTGTCCATCCCCAGGAATCCTGCAAGGGAGCTGCGACCTGAGAGCTGTTGGCCTGTCCTGCCTGAATGTCGCCGGGGGCTGTCTGCTTATCTGTGCATCTAGTGTGTCCCACAGTAGACCCAACTACCACCTCTACAAGGGTGATCTGCAAAGTCTCGGAGCTTGCCAAGCAAGTCCCTGTGGCTGCGCTGGTGGTCTCCCCCTGGGGTGGCTTGTTAACTTAAGTTCTTGTTGAGCACTGCTCTTAATCTCTGGGGGAGGGGGTGGGCTCAGCCGCACTACCACAAGTTCTGGTCAGGCCTCTGGCAATCAGGTCTCTGCTGAGCGTGGAGCGAATTGCTGCTCGCTTTCATTGCTGATGATGTACAGTTGCTGGTCTTACAATAGGTCACTGGCTTCTTTGTTGGTGTCCTGCAGAAGCCGGATTCCAGTAGCCACTGGCGCGGTTCGACCAAGATGGCGCTGCTGCCGCTTCTCGAGATTTTTTATAATATGCAATAATTCAACTTCGGAAAAAGATGCCTGATAGAATGTAGACGACAAAGCAAGGAGAAGGGTAGAGTCAGGTTTCAAACTTTGAAGGGTCAGCTCACACCTCGATTTCATGGCAATCCATGCAGGTATTGTAAGCTTGGACCTTTCTTGGTTACTTTTTACTTTCTGACAAACAGACTTAGGAATAGCCTCTGGAACTAACCTGTTTCTACCCAGAGCTGCTTTTGTATGGGTGAAGGAGGCAAGAAACGTCTTGGAAGCCATTTAGTAGGCCACCCTTAGGAGCTGCAGGACCCCCGTACAAGTGCAGGCCCACATAACACATGTCTAAATGGTTAAAATGATAAATCAAGGCAAAATAATGCGATAAGTTCTCTCATTTTATCTTTACAAACATACTTCCAAAATAATCTGGAATGCTGTAGTGCACACAGATGTGTACTACAGGGGAGTGTCAAGGGGAGTCTCCCCTCGACTCCCCTTCCCCTTCCCTTCATCTTCTCACCCTGTTTTTCTGAGCTTGTTTCCCTGAGATTGGAAGGTCCTTGTGCTATTTGCTAACTTGATATATTGATTGCTTTGTTTAAGCTACCTTGGTACATCACTTTTTTTTAACCACTTATGTATTTAATAAGTCAACTTGCTTACCTGACTCTCCAAGGCTAAGATGCCAGGAAAAAGTGGCTTAATGGGACATTTGATCTCTGGCCTAAGGCTGGCCACTGTGGGCCTAATGCCACAAGGCTTACCTTGGTGGCTTCACACAAAGTTCAGGCAGCTCTCCCCATAAAAGGGAGAAAGACCGAGGTATCTCTTGGAGGCCTCACCTGTGGAGTGGATGCACTGGCCCAGGACCCGTCTTTCTGACCAGGACTCCAGAGAGGCTGCAGTTCCTCCTGGTCTGGCATAAGATATACTTTTCTCTTTCTTCATATTGCATTATTCTGTGCTTTAAATTGATATTGTTGCTGGGCATGGAGGCACATGCCTGTAATGCCAGTACTTGGGAGGCGGAGACAGGAGGGTACAGGTTTGAGGCCAGCCTCAGAAACTTAGTGAAGCCTTCAGTGACTTACTGAGACCCTGTTTCAAAATAAAATAGGGCTGGGGGTATAGCTCAGAGGTAGAATGCCCCTGGGTTCAATCCCAGTATCCCCCCGCCCACAAATTGATATCATTAACACTATCTCAGATGCAGGAAAATTCCCTGAGATGTATTCCATTAGTATTACTGATTTCATATGTTGAAATGGGATTTTCTTGTGTTTTGATTATTTTCTCATGTTAAATCATCTTATACTTTTGATTGTGTGAGAGTGGCTTCATTTTTGTCCACAGATCAGAACCTATGGAGCAAAACAAATGCCAGTTTCAGATTTAGACTTTTCAAATTCCTTGGAGTTCCATGCAGAAACATGGTGGCTTGGAGAAAGCTGGCCCCCAGCCCTTGGCCCTCTTCTCTGTCCACCACTGTCTGCTTCATTGCAAGCAGCTTGGAGTCCATGTGTGAGGACGCCCCGTCTGGATGTCCAAAGCCTCTGCCAGTAGCTGTCCCTGGCCCTTGGCCTGGGAGTGTGAATACCCTGGGATGGTTTCCCTCGAGGGGATGGGGATGGACCTGTGATGAGACAGGCTCTGCAGACAGGCTTGGAGCTGTGGGCTGAGAATTACAGGGTCACAAGCTTCTAGAATGTGGTTAGAAGGGATCTGGGTGGGCACATTCTCTTGGTCTCGCAGATTCCTCTCCTGGTGGGAAGAGGCCTGGGCAGAAGGCCAGAATAAAGATCTCTCTAAAAATCAGGGCCAGGCACTGGGGGGTGCTGCTGAGCACTGTGATTTTATAGCACAACAAAATTTATCAGAGAATTGAACCCTGAGGGTAGGTAGGGAAGGATGCCACTTTACTGGCAGATTGTTGCTCAAGAGGACCACCTGGGAAATAGCCGTGACTGGGCACATTGGCCTACCCTTGAGAGAGAGGTTTGAATAGATTATTTGATTTATATCTAAATAGACAGAGAGTGGGGTCAATGGAACACACCACCTGCCTATGGGCTGTCACAGAGTCTGGACAGATCTTGCCTCACAAACAAAACATACCTTGTAGGGACCCAATTGCAAACACTGCAGAACAAGGGATAAGAACAGTACCCTAAAACCTAGAAAGAGCCTGTCACTGAAAAGCCTGAAGAATCCAGAAGAAAATTTTAGGATATTGTTTAGAATCTGTAACCAGAGAATTCAACAAGACACTGTGTTGTGAAGCAGGACAACATGAAGAGACAACAGGCTGAAAAGAAAAGACAGCAGGTGAAGATATGGAAGACTTCCGAGTAAACTAAGAAGACAGCCACATAGTCAGCACATAGTTGTATGTAAATCAGAATCTGCTATGAGCAGAACAAATTTGAGAAGCCTTTCTAGCTAGGATGCAGAAAACATCCAGCAGAAGGAAACAGAGAAAATGAAAGATTTGGCATATGATTACTTTATGTTCCTAAGGAAGGCAGCATAACATGTAGAATAGAAGCAATACTAAAAGATAAAATAAAACCTGAGCATGTAGGCTGATGGGGATCACTGTATTCCAGACAAAATCAGAAAGACCCACATCTACATATATCCAAAGAAAAATCTCAAGTTATATTACTTAAAAAAAATCCTACAAATCCACCTAGAAACGGCAAACTGGAGGACAAGTTGGACTTTTTTTTTCTTTCTAAAAACACTCATACTGTTTTGGGGAGTTGCCTCTTCCCCACCTTAGTCATTACAATGGAGCTGTCAGTTAAAATATTTTTTCCTTTCCTGCTAAGAAGTAGGAATGTGACCTCAAACTAAGAGGACAGTATCTCTTTGGAACTGGAATTTTCACAGAGTAACAAAAGGACAGAATATAGTTGCTTCTGCTCCTTCACCCCAGTTCCAATGCCAGGATGTCCGTTTTCACTTCCTGCAAATTTCAAGAGTGGCTTGCTTCTGTCTTTTCAAACAAACCTGTGCGTAACCTTCCTTAGAGTCTAAGTTTTCCTATATTCTTTCCATAAATCCTACTTTGCTCCGGTTGACAAGAGACCCTCAGAGAAAGGTAGATCTTAGGGGAGTGGGGCTAGAATGGGAAAGACCAGTTAAATTCCTTTTTAAATTTTTTTAATTTAAATTTAAGTTAAAAAATTTTTTTTGGTACTGGGAATTGAACCCAACTCAGGGGCATTCTACCTCTCAGCCACATCCCCTGCCCTATTTTATTTTGTACTTTGAAACAAGGTCTAATTTGCTGAGGTTGGCCTTGAACCTGCAATCCTCCTGTCTCAGCCTCCCAAGTACTGGGATTGCAGGCTTATGCCACCATGTCTGGCTTAAACTCCCTTTCACGTATATGGCGGGTTAGTATCTCAACTGCGCAAAAACAATGACTGTGCTCTCCCTACAGGCACTAGAGAGCAACACTCTGAGAAGCTGAAGGCACTCATTTAAAGGGTCTGTGGCATTCGGGAATAATGAGGTAGCATGGCTACTCTTGATGGCACTGGATAGCATAGAGCAAGAGGAGAATCAAATCTGATCTCTAAATTATCACCTCAGGCTAATTCACTGTGGCCTTCCTGCTTGGAGCCCTTAAGACTCACAGTTACTGCAGTAACAGCCACACTGCTGAAGGTGTCTTTCATGTGGACTTCCTTCCTTGCCTTGTCACTTTGGATAAGCCGAGAGCACAGCAGATCAGACAGTTTAGCTGTTGGCCATTTTAGTGACAGAGTACAGTGTTGTTTACTGTATTTGTATTCCACACACTGATGTGTGCATACACCTGGAAACACACCTTGACACATAGCCCTGGGAGAAATGGAGGGAGCTTAGCACATGAGTATGGGGACTCTTGTATTCTTTAAGAAACCAGCAAAGAAACCAAAATCATGTTGTTTCCCAAATCACTTTGAGCTAGAAGTCATTTAAAACTGCAGTAGCTATAGGATTTGGAGGGAGAGAGGTTGGAAACCAAGCATTTAAAATAAGTTGAGTTGTCCATGTATGAGAAAGTTATTCTCAGACAGGTAAGGCCACAGCAGTCTCACCATCAACCTTCCCCTCTTGGAAAAACTGCTCCAGCCCAGCAGGAGAAGCAAGAGGGGTAAACGAGGGGACTTGTGGTTCTAGCCTCTACCTAACTCCAAACCGAACTGGAGCCCCAACTCAGAATCCTGAGGATCCTCCAGGATTCTTTATTGTCAGGGAAATTCTGCGGCCAAAGGGTGGAGCTTGGCCCAGCAGTGCTTCCCTAAGCAGCTGGACTCTGTTCACTTCCTGTGCAGGAAGTGCACCTCTGTGATTGGCCTTTGGGGCAGATGGAATCCAGTGCCTGCTTGGGGAGCTCTTGAGATTTGTATTTTTCTGATGTATTTGCAAACAAAGACTAAAGTATTCACAGGGTGGTTGCCGGAGCCCGCCGGCAAAAGTCGATCGGTCCCTGAAATGGGGAGTGAGGATTGGGAAAAAACAGAATATAGAAGAAAAGAAATTGGAAACAAAAGGAAAGAATCGGGAGGACGGAGGTCAATACCACCAGCAGCCACTTTATTTCACACAGGCCTTAAATACACTTCTAGAGCATCAGAAATGAGCACAAGGTCATTGACCACACAATGTTAACACTTATCTGAGCAGGCAGAATGTTCCCAATCAACTCCCTTCCTCCTTCCTGGGACAAGGAACAGTCAAGTCTTTCCCCTGAGATAGAGAAATTCCTTCTGTTGAAACCTTCAGCACACACATCAGCAGATCTGAATCCATCCATTTAGCAGGGCTTGCACCATTTAGCAGGGCTTGCACCTTTCAAGGCTGCCTGTGCAACTATGAGCCAGAAGTTAGAGAAATGGTCCCCGACAGGTGGTGACTCAGTGCTGAGAAATAAATACATTTTCCTGTTTTCACCAAGTAGGATGCTTAATGCAACATAATGACCTTTTCTTTTTTATTGTCAAGCAAAGTAATGATTTTTCTGCATTTTAAAAACTCATTTTGAAGAATTTTGTCCTATAAAAATTAAAGAATTAGTTGTAAGTGTATGTTATGAAGATATACATTGAGTGACCAAAAAACCCCAAAATGAAACAACTTGAATGCTTTTAATAGGAAATGATTGCATAAAATCATATGACGATGTCCGTATTTCTAGAATACTAAGTAGCTATTAAAAAGGAGGCATTAAATTTATATGCATTGACCTATAGGAAAGGCCAGCAACAAAGTAAGTTGCAGAGAGATGTAATTATAGATTGATCATCCAGAGAAAAAAAATTTATTGGTGTGAATATTTTCATTTGTGTGCATTAGTATGAATCTAAAAAAATATGGGCACTAAATTAACATTTATTGTTTTCAGGGAGTGAAGGTCATGGGAAAAGGGAACATTGTTAGCTTTTTCTTTGATATTTTTAGGATTTTTGTTTTTGGCTGGTAATAAAGCAAGAAGAACATGTATTGATTTTCAGTTTCAAAGAAAAGTCCAATAAAGTAAATAATAATGGTAACTCATCCTGAATGCCTTCAGTATTTTTTTAATTGAGAATGATGAATACATCATCCAAGGATAGATATGATATCAAATCCCTTTTCATATCATTTTACACCTATGATTTATGAGTGTTCCAGTGTGAACATGGATTAAACAATATATTTACTACATATTACATATTCTCAACTTAATAATTCACATACCATAAAACCCACCCTCTGTAAGTCTAAATTTGGTGACTTTTACCATATTTGGAGTTGTGCAACCATTACCACTACCTAACTACAGAACATTTTCATCACCCCTAAAAGAAACCCCAAACCCATTAGCAGTTGTTCTCCATTCTTCCCTCCCCTCAATCCTTGGCAACCACTAATCTACTTCTGTCTCTATGGATTTGCCTATTCTGGAACTTCATATAAACTATCATACAATATGTGACCTTTTATGTGTAGTGTCTTTCACTTAGCATGTTTTCAAGGTTTATTCATGTTAGGGCATGTGTCTGTATCTTATTCCTTTTATAGATAAATAATACTTTGTTTATGTATTCATCAGTTAATTCACATTCGAATCTTTTCTACTTTTTGTTTATTTTGTTTTTTGGTACTGGGGATTAAACCCAGGGGCATTCCTCTGAGATATACCCCCAGCCCTATTTTATTTTTTATTTTGAAACAGGGTCTCACTAAGCTGCAGAGGGCCTCACTAAGTAGCTGAGGCTGGCCACGAACCCAGATCCTCCGGTCTCAGCCTCCCAAGTACTGGAATTACAGGCATGTGCCACCACATTTGGCTATTTATTTTGAATAAAACTACTATGGACAAGCAAGTTTTTCTGTGGACCTATGCTTTCAATTCATCTTTGTAAATACCTAAGAGTGGAATTGCCAGATCATATGTTAACTCTATGTTTAATATTTTTGGAAACTGCCAAGTTGTTTTTCTAATCAGAGGCACCATTTTACAGTACTCAAAGGAAAATATATATATTTTTTTGTATCCTTGCCAACACTTGTTTTATTTTAGTTATCCTGATGGATTTGAAGTGGTTTTGATTTGCTTTTCCCTAATGACTTATGATATTGAGCCTCATTTATGTTCTTTTGACATTAATATTTCTTCTTTTGATAAATGTCCATTCAATCCTTTGATTATTTTAAAAAGTTGGGTTGTCTTTTTATGGTTGGGTTTTAAGAGTTCTTCTATGTTCTAGATAGAAGTCCCTTAGCAGAAATATGGGCTGCATGTATTTTCTCCTATTCTGTGGTTTCTCTTTCCACATTTCTGACAGTATCATTTGAAGCACAGAAGTTTTTAATTTTGATGTAGTCCAGTTTATCTATTTTCTTTCTTTCTTGTGATTTTATGCTATATCTAAGAAACTATTGCCTAATGCAGGATCATGAAGAATTATTCTTTGTTTCTTCCAGGAGTTTTATAGTTTTAGCTTATACATTAGGTCTATGATCCCAAGTTTGTTTGTCTCTTTCTCCTCCTCCTCCCCTGCTCCTCTTTCTTTTTCTTGTAGTTTTCGGTGTACAAATCTTGCAATTTTCTTAAGTTTATTCCTAAATGTTTTATTCTTTTTTGTTGCTATTGAGAATAAAATTGTTTTCTTAATTTCATTTTCAGATAATTCGTTGCAAGTATATAGAAATATAACTGCTTTTGTAAGTTGATCTTGTATTCTGAGTCCTGCTGAACAGTTTAATTAGTTCTAATTGTTGTGTGTGTGTGTGTGTGTGCGTGTGTGTTTCTTAGGATTTTCTACATTCAGGATCATGTTGCCTCTGAACAGAGATGGTTCTACTTCTTTCTCTTCTGCAGACCGTCCTTTTTTTTTTTCCTGGCAAATTTAATAGAAGTGGTGAGAGTGGATATTTCCCTTGTTTTTAATCATAGGGGGAAAGCATCTAGTCTTTCACCATTAAGTATGATAACTCTGAGTTTTTAAAGATGTTCTTTATTAGGTTGAAGAGGTTTCCTTCCATTCCTAGTTTGCTGAATTTTTTTTTTAACCACGAAAGGGCATTGGATTTTGGCAAATGTTTTTATGCTCTCATTGAGATAATCATGTGGGGTTTTTATCCTATTAATATGGTCTGTTACATTGATTGATTGTCAGATGTTAAGCCAACTTTGTATTCTTGAGATAAATCTCACTTTGTCATGGTGTAAAATTCTTTTTTATATGTTGCTGGGTTCAGTTTGTTAGTATTTTTTGAGTATTTTTGCATCTATATTTACAAGATATATTGGTTGTTAGTTTTCTTCTGTTGTGATGTCTTTGTATAGTTTTGATATCAGGATAAGACTGGTCTTATAAAATGAGTTGGGAAGCATTCCTTCTTTTGCCATTTTTTGGCTGGTGAAAGGTCAATGCTAATGTTTCTTTACACATTCGGTAGAATTCGCCATAGAAACCATCTGGTCCTAATTTTACTTTGTGTCTAGTCTTTTGATTATTAATTCAGTTTCTTGTATAGATCTATTTGAATGATCTGTTTCTTCTATTTCAATAGTTTGTATCTTTCTAAGAGTTTCCCCATTACATTTAGTTTTGTAATTTGATCCATACAGTTTGAAATTATAGTTCTTTATTATCATTTCATTTTTGAAAGATCAGTAGTATGTCCTTTGTTTCATTCCAGATTTTAGTAATTTGAGCTTCTTTTTCTTGACCAATCTAGTCTAGCTGTTTATCAATTTCATTTGTCTTTTCAAAGAGCTCCCTTTTGGCTTCAAAGATTATTCTCTATTTCATTACTTTATGCTCTAGTAATTTCTTTCTCCTTCTTGCTTTAGGTATAGTTTAATCTTCTTTTAAAGATTTTTTTCTTTTTTAAATAGGAAAAATAATACACATAATTTATCACATACCTAAAGCATGACACTATTAGACTATTTTTGATTTCTTAAAATGGAAGGTTATTTGTTTGAGTTTTTTCTTTTTAAACATAGTCATTTATTACTATAAATTTCCCTTAAGCACTGCATTAGCTGCACCTTATAAATTTAAATATGTGTGTTTTCATATTCTCTTACCTTAAGGTATTTTATGATTTCCCTTAAGGTTATTTTTTCCTTGACCCACTGGTCCTTTCAGTGTACAGTTTAATTCCCACAGTTGTGAATTTCACAAATTTCCCTCTGCCATTGATTTCTAATTTCATTTCACTGTGACTAGAGAATATATTCTGTCTGCTTTCAGTCATAACTTCACTGAGGTTTACTTCATGGCTTAACATATGGTTTAGTCTGGAGAATGTTCCATGTGCATTTGAGAAGATTATATATTTGTTATTGTTGGGTAAATTATTCTCTTAGGTCTAGTTAGTTTATGGATTGTATATTCTTTAGAACATCATCTCATACAACCTTGAATATATTACATTATTGCCATTATATAAAAATTCTCAGCAAAATATTGTGAGAGAAACTTTAAAGGTTTTAATAATTATTTATATCTGGTGGGACTATGGATGGATTTCTCCCTTTATTCTTATTTCTCTGTGTTTTCCAAATTTCTTGTGATGGGCACATATTATTTAATAGTGATAAAATAAACCTATATTTAAAATAAATCATTCAGAATGGATGAGTATAGCCAGAAAAGCTTCCTAGAGGAGGTGATGAAATTGTGGTAAGATTTATCCAGATATATTTCTTTTGGTACTGGGAATTGAACCTGGGGGTATTCTACCTTCTAGATACAACCCAAGCCCTTTTATTTTTTTAATTTTGAAACAGGATCTTGCTAAGTTGCTGAGGGACTCACTAGTTGCTGAGGCTGGCCTCCAACCTGTGGTCCTCCTGTCTCAAGCCTTGCAAGTACTGGAATTATAGGCATGTGACACCATACCTGGCTCTCCAGATACATATCTTATCATTCTGAGCATTAAACGGACAGCAGGTTCTCAGTTGTTATTTAGTGAATTGAAGATGACTGTTTTGTAAGGGTAATTTGAATTTCCATCTGTCTAAATATTAAATATAAAAATAAGGAGTGGATTGGTTGCTTTGGCTTTCACATTAAACTTGTAGACCTAAGGCAGCTTGTAAGTGTATGATATCAGGAAAAAAACTCCTAAGAATTGGGATCCTCCCTCTTTGAGATGAATCCCCCAGTGTCTGCTGATAATCTCTTTGCTGTTGTCAGCAAACTTGCCTATTTTTTGGATTTTGTGGCTCCATAGTCAATATTTTTTTATTTTATATTAGAGGAATCTTAAGTAGAATTTTGCTGACTATATTTTCCTAATATTCCAATATACTAGGTCTTTTAATATTCTCACTTTATTAAATAAATATGTTTAATTATTTGCAATTAAATTAGGGCACAATGAAGACACTTACTGGTTTATAATCACATTTGGTCTAAAGATTTGCAATGGCTTGAGGAAGATAGAGAGATTTCCTGTAACTTTCAAGAACTGTTCTAGTGTAAATTTTGTGAAGCTTCAACAGAGTAATCACTGCTGTGATTTCTAAGGGCGTCATTCTTGCTCACAAGCAGAGCATTTGCAGAATCAGCATTTCCTGCAACAGGGTAGGGCTGTAAATTGCAGTGCCATCTGCAAATAGACTAATAACATGCGAGGCAATGCCAGTTTTTATGCCTGATAATTTGGGATGATTCTCATCGCCACGGAGAGTGGTTCTATTGTGAAAGCAAGAGGAACGAGTAGATTACAGTCTCATTTCTCTAGAGACTACCGTCTAGACTGCAAAATTTATTTTAGGGCAAGCTTTAGCTTCTCACACAGAGAAATAACAAGCTAAAATGCATTTATCCCGAATCATATTTCCTTTTTATTTCTGAAGAAACATTTCCTCCAGGGAGCTTCTAAGGCCGGGTCACATTTATGCAATTTATGGTAGTGATTAAATTAAAATTTCCTCTATCAGTGTCTGCCAAGTTCCTGTTCCTTATCTGCTGCTGTGTTGGAGAGTGACAGGAGTCTATAGGGCTGTTTTTATTCCATCCCTATTGAGTTAGAGGGCAAGAAGAATTTTCTTATTTGCTCAAATACACAGTGATACGTCAAATAAAAATTTAAAAAAATCTATGGAGATACCATCTTGCCCTGTTCTTTTGCTGCTCTTAAGAAATGTAATGATTTAGCCAGGTGTGGTAGTGCACGCCTGTAATCCCAGTACTTGGGAGGCTGAGACAGGAGGATTGCAGGTTCAAGGCCAGCCACAGCAATTTAGTGAGACCTTCAGCAACTTAGTGAGATCCTGTTTCAAAATAAAAAGGGCTGGGGGTGTAGCTCAGAAGTAGAATGTCCCCAGGTTCAATCCCCACTACAAGAAAGAAAGAAAGAGAGAGAGAGAGAGAGAGAGAGAGAGAGAGAAAGGAAGGAAGGAAGGAAGGAAGGAAGGAAGGAAGGAAGGCAGGCAGGCAATGATTTTTCCCAGTTCTTTCTTTGACTGGACACTGAAGTCAGAGCAGAGTTTAGGAATTTCATGCATTTCAAACCAATTGTTATTTATCTAAGGAAGATATAGTGACAAGTTCTCCCCCCCCAGATTCTCATGGTATATTTTCTACTTACCTGGGTGAATTGTGAGTGTGTGTGTGTGTGTGTGTGTGTGTGTGTGTGTGTTCATATATATAAAATTAGATGGCTATTTTTTTGGCCTGTTACTTCATTCTTTATTTTGCCTTTACAACAGGGCTGCTCTATACCAAAAGAAGCTGATAGTTATGTCCCCATTAAGTATTGAGACTGAATACTTAATGAAAAGACTGGAGGAAACATGAGGATACCCTGGGCAAAATCTCGACTGGATGTACCTTCAAACCAGTATTGAAATGTTGGGTTGAATTTATCGAGAAGAAAGGCTAAGCATTCTGTGGAAGAAGGGAGACACTGGGACCCCTTGTTTGTACGTATCTGGCCTCAGACTTGCAAACTGTACTCAGTGTTGTGGTGTAAATATGGTTTGTCCCGTCAAAGCGTGTTTGAGGTTTAACACCTCAATGCTGCAGAGCTGGGAGGTGGTGCCCAGTGTCAGGCATTGCGGTGGAACCCCCCAAATGCATTGATGCTTTTCTTGCAGAAAGGGGTTAGCTATCACAGGAGTTTATTTCCCATTTGTTTTCAGCCTGGGCCCATTTGCCTTTCTGCTTTTCCTCCATGCCTGGAGCAGCATGAGGCCCTCACCATGCCGATGTCAACACCATGTTTAGGGACTTGGAGAACTGTGAGCCAAAATAAATGTCTTTCCTTTACAAACTATCTAGTCTCAGGTATTTTGTTACAACAACAGAACCATTTAATATAGTTGCTAAAGATTTTTGGTAAATGTCCTTTATCAAATTAAGAAAGTTCTCTTCTATCCTTACTGTTTTTAAACTCTTCTTATAGGCAGGGCATGGTGGCACATGCCTGTAATCTCAGTACTTGTGAGGTCAAAACAGGAGGATCGCAGGCTCAAGGCCAGCCTCAACAACTTAGTGAGACCTCGTTTCAAAATAAAAAAATAAAATAGGGCTGGGGGGGGTCTAGCTCAGAGGTAGACTGCCACTGTGTTTCATCCCCAGTACCACAAAAACAAAACAACTCTTCATATAGGCAATTTTACCAGCATGCACAAGACCCTGGGTTCTATCCCCAGTAACACACACACACACACACACACACACACACGCACACACACACATGCACACGCATGCATGCACACATGCACACACACACACACACACACACACGCACACACACACCCCAAAACAAAAACATATAGACCTGAACTTTCAAAAGTGATCTTACTATAAATTCTACAAAGCCTAGACATTTAAGAAATAAAGTAAAATGACAAAATGAAAGTATATTTATATATTTACCATTTCTTTAGTACATTTTATGCAGCATAATGCAGCTGGCACTACATAGAGCGCCGGCACTTGCTATTTATTATGCTGTTAATGTGAGAGAATTGAAAATAGGAATTGCATGGCGCAGCTTCCTGTGTCTGCTCTTCCAGTCATCCCCTCTGGAGGGCAGCAGCAGCCTGCTCAACCCCTCGAAAGGGCCGCATTCAATATGGCATCCTTTCCTAGTAGCGGGAAAGCCTGTAATTATCTAGATTATGAGTTGGAAGGATGAATGGTATTTAGACTAAGTTCCTCAAAATATTATCAATACAGCATTGTGTAGTCACAGGGGTGTGGATGCATGGATCATGGATGCATGTATCCTTCCAATTTCTCCTTCCCCCAAATAAACACATTCTGTGTGGGTAACTGTGTATGCGCAAGTAATCATTTTGTCTCAGATCCTCTACAATATGAGCCAAGATATTGTCGGATATTAAACAAACACAATATGAGAAACGCAGTCACTCAGAGAGGCTGCAAGCTACCATCTAGGTGACAGAGGCGTCAGTGTCATTGCAACACCCCCTCCTAAGAGCACGTGACGTGGAGGGAATTTGCTCACACTTGTGTGATGGCTGAGGAGCTGCCATACTGTGCATGCTATTCCCATGAGCACCTGCAGATGGTTAAGATGCAGAATATTTCCAACTTGGATTGGCAACTCAGCTCATATTTGAAATGGCTTGTGCTTTCATCAGATAAACAATCACGGAATCTGGCTGGGCATTAGGGTCTTTAGGAGCCCTCTGCCTCATTGATTCTTGTTTTTTATTTATTTATTTGTGGTACTGGGGATTGAACCCAGGGGCACTCTACCTCTGAGCTACACCCCCAGATCTTTAAAAAAAATTTTTTTTTGTTTTGAAGCAGGGTCTCACTAGGTTGCTGAGAGTCTCACTACATTGCTGAGGCTGTCCTTGAAACTGCAATCTTCCTTTCTCAGCCTTCCAAGTACTGGGATTGTAGGCGTGTACCACTACGCCCGGCTTGAGCTGTGATTCTTAAAATCCCAAATATTAGTAACTCCTTAGGGTCTTTTCTGAGAGATGAGTGCTCTAATTGGGGTTAAGTTTAGTTACCAACTTATTGCTTTTCAAGTTTGTCTAGTCCTGGGGATACAGTATAGTGTGCCAGGTGTGTGGCAAAGCCAAGAAAGATGTGGCTTATCTCCTTGGAGGGTCATATTTGCTCATTGAATAAGATAAAACATTGCAAGCTGGGCGTGGTGGCGCATGCTTGTACTCCCAGTACTTGGGAGGCTGAGACAGGAGGATCTCAGGTTCGCGGCTGGCCTCAGCTACATAGTGAGGCCCTCCGCAACTTAGTGAGACCCTGTTTCAAAAATAAAAAGAATAAAAAATAGGGCTGGGGGTGCAGCTCGGAGGTAGAATGCCCCTGGGTTCAATCCCCAGTACCAAAAAAAAAAAAAAAAAAACAACATAAAACATTGCCATTAAGTTCTTACAGATAGATCTAGGATAGAAGGCAAGATTCACATGCGTTTGAAGATGAAACACGAGTCTTCAATTGCGTTTCCTGCTTGCAATAGACTGCTTCCTGCCTCGCACCTTCCAGATGTTACGGGCCACCATTTTCTCTGTTTTGTCTTTGTGGACATCAGGAAATTGAGAAGCACTAACCAACTAGCTTGGGTTTACTTGGCATTAGTGTCCACCTGTTATCTGTAGTAGAGACAACAGTGGCATCAAACACAGGACAAGTGAGTTTTGAAAGGCAGGTTGGTGTAGAGGAGGACAGGACCTGGCATGGCCTCGATAGAGCACTGCATTGGGAGTCTTTGGACAGAAGAGGGACGGCAGCAGGGCACCGGCTGCCTCAGGAGGGTCGAAGGCATCAGGTGTTTACCAAATTGCTCATGAAATTCCTGAGACTGTCCTTGGACTTTAAACTTCTACCCTTTATAATCCCCCCCTTAGTTAAGTTACTCACATGATTAAATCACGCCCCAAACGCAAAGCAGCCCCTGCCATCGTAACTGTGAGGACTCAGCATCTGCATGCCTCTTCTAGATCCTATTCATTCAGGACTGGCTGGCTCAGGCCCCAGCTCCCAGAATGGGCACTGGTTTGAGATGCTCTGGTGCATATCCTTAAGCCTCCGAGCAGCTCCCATCTGAACACCTCAGCATGGCCACCAGGCCTTCAGGACCCAGCTCCATACTTCTTTGCATACCCCTCCACTCCCCCACACCTGTGGTGATCCAGCCACACTGGCCTCCTTGTGCTCCTCAAACACTTTGAGTTGTTCTTATCTTAGGGCCTTTGCCTTGCTGTTCCTTCATCCAGAAATGCTGTTCCCACAGGTGTCAGTTCGAGTTGCTCCCTCGCTTCCTCCATAGCTCCACTCTAACGTCCTCTGATGGGTGAGGTCTTCCCTTTCTGACAGGCCCCCTGCCCTCGCCGTCCCCCACCTTGACTTACTTTTCTTCCTGGTCCTTATCTCTATCTACCGTGAAATATATTTATCCACTTGTCTATTTATTATCTGCTTTTCCCGTCTCTTCCATCACCCTATCACGCCCATCGGGCGGGCCCTTGTCTTGTTCAATACTATATTATTGGAATCACACATAATGCCTGGTTCGGCACTCAAAAAAATTAGTAGAGAGAACAACTCAGCCCTGTCGTTATACAGATCAGGTAACCGAGATCAGATGGGGTGCAGTGTGTGTGGGGGTGTGTGGCAAGGCGTGCCCCCCCACTGTTACCCTGCACTGCCCTCTCTCTTTCTGAGCATGGATTGAGTCTGTTATTGGTGGCGTACCATCCACACCTGACCATATACTGCCAAGTCTCCCTCTTCAATTGCTTCATATGAGGGTCATGTCTCCAACCAGGGTGTAAATATGAAGTGTGAGGATCCTTCTTTGGCATCTACAGTAAACAGCAGAGAATTAGCCGACAGGTGGTTAATGGATGTTTACTAAATTTCTACATTTTTCTTAAAAAAACCCACAATGTTACCGGTAAAAATATGAAATCTATATATTGAGACAGGATGGGTGGATTCTGGGATCAGGAACCCTGAACGTTTTCTATGATTCTTAAAAGATTCTCTCTTCCTCTAACCCAACCAGACCTCCTCATTCTATAAATTTTGGAAAAAGGGAAAGACAAAGTTGCCATCCTTGGCATTTTAGTATCAAAAGAAATGTGTTGAGCTGTGCATGTTGGTACATGCCTGTAATCCCAGTACTTGGGAGGCTGAGACAAGTTTGAGGATGGCCTCAGTAAGTAGTGAACTTGGGAGGATGGCAAGTTTGAGGACAGCCTCAGCAAGTAGTGAGACTCTCATCGACCTAGTGAGACCCTGTTTCAAAATAAAATAATTAAATAGGGCTGGGGTGTGGCTGGGAGTTAGAATGCCCCTGGGTTCAATCCCCAGTACCACAAAAAAAAAAAAAAAGAAAGAAAAGAAATGTTTGAATTGGGTGTGGTGGCCCACACCTGTAATCCTAGTACTTGGAGACTGAGGCAGGAAGATCGCAGATTTGAAGACAGCCTCAGTAACATAGTGAGACTCTCAGCAACCCAAGACCCTGCTTCAAAACAAAAAAATAAAAAGGGCTGGGGGTGTAGCTTAGAGTGCCCCTGGGTTCAATCCCCAGTACCCCCCCCCCCACAAAAGTCATGTTTGCTTTAGCAGGACCTGGCAAGCTGAGGGTCCCCAAAGAGCAGCTGCTGACACTGGGTTTTAGAAATGGATGGCTAGTTTTATTACCAGTTAATAGCTTTGTATTTGTGCTTTTGCAAATAACCATGAGGAATCAATTGTTAGGCATGGATGGTGTGAGGAAATTACTGACAGGGTCCTAAAAAACCGGCAGGGGAGAGGACTACAGTTCATTAACTGTACTGGGTGGGTGAAGACTTAGGAAAGGGTTATATTGAGCATGTTCTGTTCAAGGAGGACTAATATTCAGCAGCGCCTGGTGTTAACGCATCTCCTGCCCCCACCACATGCCTTCTCAGGGCTCTGGGGAGCACCTTCATTCATCGGGAGTTACCCCATTTCATTCATCCTGCAACCCATGAGGAGTGGCCATAAAGTTTCCAGCAATCCCTAAGCAAATCCTAAGTTCTGGGTTTCTAAAAGACACTTTTTTTTTTTTTTAGGAGGAACCAGGAAGCACAATTTGAGTCCTGCTTCTCTCATGCACTCGCTGGGAGATCATGGGCAGGTTATTTGAGCTCCCTCTGAGTTTGTTTTCTAAGTGAAAATACAAATGATACCGATTGCCTGGGCATATTGAGACTGAATGAGGAAATACCGGCGAAGAGCCTCCTGCATCACCTGGCCAGCAGAAAGGGCTCAGTACACTTTATACAAGTGCGTGCACACCCTTGAGTAGAGCAGGGAGGCAGCCCAGCTGGCGACTCTCCTGTTTTCCGGCTGACCTGCCTCTCTCCAGAGGATTAAGGCAGACTTCTTCGTGACTCGGCAGATTTATCTTTTCTAGTTATTTTGAGCTCAGTGCCTAGTGATGCCAAGTTACCTGGCTTGAAGGCGAGTATGGATCTGGATACAACCTGTGACGCTATCCAGGCCAGACAGCCACCTGCACCCACGACAGCCTTGGAAAGCCAAAGGGGCCACATTGGCAAGGGAGCCATTTTTTTTTTCCCTAGGGAGGGTAAGACCCCAGACTGATCCTCTCATGGAATTCTGGGTACTGAGGTGAACATAGGTTTGCAGCTTCGCAATGGTGGGGAGCTCAACTTCTCGAAGGCAGATGCCACGCATGATTTCTTTGTGTGGAGAATGTGTGTGTGTGTGTGTGTGTGTGTGTGTGTGTGTGTGTGGTACTGGGGATTAAACTCAGGGGTATGCTACCTCTGAACTACTACACCCCCAGCCCTATTTTATTATTTTTTATTTTGAAACAGGGTCTCATGAGGTTGATGACAGTCTCCCTTCTTACTTGCTGAGGCTGTCCTTGAACCTGCAATCCTCCTGTCTCAGCCTCCCAAGTACTGGGATTACAGGTGTGCACCACCACGCCCGTCTCTTTGTATGAAGAATCTTGAGAAAATGGACGCATTTGAAAATGTTCATCTGGGTAGAGGAGGCCCCTTGGGTAAGACTGGGCGGGTGGGCCCACTGGGGGAGGCACACTGTCTCTGGTCGCAGTAGCTCTCTGTTGAGTGACGAGCTCTACAGGAACAAAGGAAATGGTGGCCCAGCCGAGACTGTCCCTTGTGGGACTGAAGGTGGCTGAGACTCTTCCCATCTGCTCTTCTCGATTCAAATATTTAACAGGAGGTTGAAAACACAGAAGGTATGATGACATTATCGGGTTTTCCCCCTGAACTTAATTTCCGCCAAGGAGAGGGAGAAACCCCGGCATTAATCTTCTGTTTTTCGGTTTTTGAAACCACCAGCAGATGGCGCCAGGGCTTGGTTCTTAATTTGATGTTCTGGGCCTCAAAGAAAGAAAATGCTCAACAGGGGTGGAGGCCTGAGTCTCAGCTTTTCCATAAAGTCTCCATTTCTCAGGAAACCTGAACAAAAATCCTACCTCAGCATTCTTGGGGTTAAATGCTCTTCTCGTTTCATCTGGTCAAGAAGTGAGGTTTTGGTTGTGGTGCCTCCATTTCCAGGTATTGATTCTCCAACAGGGACCCACCCTGCCGATGTCTTCGTACTTAGGCCGACATGAAACAGAATAGGGCATGAGCGGGATTATGAATGAATAAGATTAGAACTTTCCAGTAGGTTGCATAAAAAACAGACAGTTGAGACCATATTATTTGGAAAATAGTAGATGTTTTGGATCGTATTTTTCTTTTTCTTTTTCTGTGTTTTAACACTGGGGATTGAACCCAGGGGTGTTCTACCTCTGAGCTATACCCCCAGCCCTATTTTATTTTATTTTATTATTATTATTTTTTTTTGCCGTACCGGGGATTGAACGCAGGGGCGTTCTACCTCCGCGCTACGCCCCCGGCCCTATTTTTTTTTTTTTATACTTTATTTTGAAACCGGGTCTCACAAAGTTACGGAGGGCCTCGCTAAGGAGAGAGAGAGAGAGAGAGCGAGAGAGAGCGAGCTGAGGCTGGCCGCGAACCTGGATCCTCCGGTCTCCGCCTCCCACAGTACTGGGATTACAAGCGTGCGCCACCACACCCGGCTCCTATTTTATTTTATTATTATTATTTTTTATTTTGAAACAGGATTTCACTGAGTTGCTGAGGGCCTTGCTAAGTTGCTGAGGCTGGCCTCAAACCTGCCATCCTCCTGTCTCAGCCTCCCCAGCACTGGGATTGCAGGTGTGCACCACCACATCTGGCTAGGATCATACCATTTTAAAATTTTCTTTTCAGACCCTGTCACCAATCTGCTGCTGTCAGCCCCGAAGCCAACAGAGCTGATGCCAGAGCTTCCAGCACTTTCTCTAGGAGGTGTTTGTACTTCAGGGCTGAATTCCTAGCATGATTAATAAAAACAAGCAGCACAGCTGGAGAAGTGCTCCGTGCGCCTGTTCCCTCCGTCCTGGCATTGTGCTGAGCACGTGGCATGCGTCGCATGTCATCCTCACAGTAAACTTCTGGGATTTGTCCTTTATCATCCCATTTTCAGGCCAGAAAACTGAAGCTTAGTTTCAATTGTTGCCTAAAGTCACTCAAGCTGTGAGCAGGAGAGACGAGGGATTGAAACACAGATAGCCTGACTCTAGGCCCATGTGGGTGACCACCACACCCCGCCACACAGCGACTGTGGGCGATGACTGGACGCCCTGGAGACAGTGCTCGGAGGTCCCAGGTAGCGCCGTGTGCTGAGAAGCATCAGGGGTAGGGGCCGGAGGCCAGTCAGTGTTCTCTGGGGACTTAGCACTGTGCCCTGTCTGGCAGCTTCTCACAACAGCAGGTAGGATCCAAACTTCTTTGACCTTCAAGATCTGGGCTCTGCTCCCATCTCCTCTCCCCCTTGGTTGTTACTCCCCAGGTACCTTTCTCTTTCTGGAACTTTCCAAGCCTCTTTCTACCTCAGGGCCTTTGCACCTCCTGACCCCTGATTGGTAAGTTCTTCCCTCAAATACCCACAAGTTTGGCTGTTTTCCCTCAGGATTCAGCGCAGACAGCGCTTTCTCATCATAGAACCTAATGAGGCTTCCCGGCCTCAGAGGCGCTCCTGATCCCATTACCCCTTCTAGTTCCCTTATTGCATTGTGCTTGGGATGGCCTCTCGTTATCTTTTCAGGGGTTTCTTGGAATGACCTCTCATTATCTTTTCTTTGGTTCTTTGGTTTGTTTACCTGGGTATTGTCTTCTTTCCTCTCATTAGGATGTAAACTCCTGGATAGCAGGGATTCTGATAGTCTGGTTCACTGCTGCATTCCTAGAACCTAGAGCCTTCCAAACCCAGAGGAGGTGCTTAATAAGTATGAATGATACAATGGGAGGATGCTATGGAAGCTTAGCCAGGAAGCTCGAGTGCCCTCACCGACATGAAACAACCAAAGAGCAGCCCTTGGTACAGGTGGAGGCAGCGCAGGACAGTGGTTAGGAAGAGGTTCTGGGCTGGCGGTGTAGCTCAGTGGTAGAGCACTCGCTTAGCATGCACGAGGCCTGGGTTGAACAAGGATTAAGTGCCTGGATTTAAATTCTGACTCTTGTACCCACTAGCTGTGTGACCTAGGCCACATTATTTAGCTCTTTTGTGACCGAGTTTTCTCATCAGTAAGTTGAAGATGATGATGATAATAATGGTGGTAATAATACCTACATCATGGGATGTTATTATAATTAAATGAATATGTATGGAGGGCTTAGAATGGTGCCTGCCAGGTAGTACTCTATAAAAATTTGTTAAATAAATAAAGGCACAATCAGGCAAAAACCCATGGATTTAGAAATTCAGAAAAGTGAAAATGCTAGTGTTGGGAAAGGCCGTGCTTCTTGGAGGAGGCGAATTTGGATAAGGAGGATAGGGGAGTCTGGGGGCATACTTGTCTTTGTTCCAGTCCCTAATTTTTATGTAGATATTTATTTTAAAAATCAATTTATTTATTTTTCATTTAGCAAATGTTTATTTTTCATCAAATAATCATTGGGGATTTACTTATGTGTCTGTACCTGGAATGTAGCAATAAAATGGTAAATAAGGCCAAATAAATTTATTGATTCTTCCCTTTTAAAATATTCTTTTTTTAATGAGGAAGATGGTCTTTTCTCCTCCCTACTTGTTGACTTGGAGATTTTGTGTGTGTGAGTGTGTGTGTGTGAGTGTGTGTGTGTATGTATGTATAAAACATTACTATTGTTTGGACTTCATATATAGAGGAATACTCTAAGCATCCTATAGCTGCTTCCTCCTCTAGCCACAGTCTTTGCTGTCCCCAGTGCAGTGCAGGTTTGGGGATGGATTTCCATTCTTTGGCGTGATTTTACCTGGGAGGGACACAAGCAAATTCCTCACTTTCTCCCCTCACTTAGATTCAGCCAACATGCATTGGGCACTAGCTTTATGCAAGGCAGACATGTGGGGATAAGGGGGTAATGAAAATGACGTTCTTGGGAACATAACCATCTAGAAGAAGTTTAGAACCAATAGTGGTCCAGAACCTGCAGCACCGCAGAGAGTCCAGGCAGAAGCTGCAGTCCCAAGACAGGACGCCATGCCACAGAGTAAAACTGGCCCACCGTCCCCAAGTACGGGTGGCTCTGAGAGAGGTGGCTGCATCTAATGACAGCCGCAACTCTGAAAACATAACAGAGAGCTCAGTTTTATATGAGGGGAGGGTGAGCTTTGGAGAAGGGCTTTGTGCGTTTACAAGGGAGGAGATAAATGAAAGCAGCCTTCCCTCTGAGGCAAAGGCATCAAAGCTCCTCTATTGATCCAAGAGAAATAATTCCAGTAACGTGGTGAGAAGAGTCGATGGACTGCCAACATGAGCTCCGGGTCTGATTTATGAAATCTCACCCATTCCCAGTACATGGCCTCGGGACACAGCAGCAAATAATAACATTTAATTAAAACACATAAAACAGAAGCATCAATGACAGCACATGTCAAAATCAATAAAATGCTAATTTCTAAAGATTGTGTTTGCAGGGAGTCTGCAGGGTTGGGGCAAGGAATTCCACAACAGAGAGCCTTTGTGAAAGGGGCCAGCTTCCATTTCCCTTGGCTGGATATAAGGACGTTGGAGATCCTCTGGTTCAAATTCTTCATTGTATGCAAAATACACAGAGCTCCAAGAGAACGGAGACTTTTGTAATAGTCAGTATTGGGATAATAATCTGAATTTCAGACCAGTGTTCTTTATTCCTGTGACACTCCTTGATTCCTAAGAGTTATTGGTAGGAATGGCCTCCCTCTCTTTAGATGGGGTACCTGGATCCTATAGCCTAAGTTGATGGAAGACATCTGCCCACCAGTGACACAGGTGTCTCTAAATCTTCTCATAACACATGACATCGTCCACGCCTAACTGCATCTCAATAAAGGGTTTTAATTGGCAACCTGTAGTATGACATTTCTAAGTAGAATTACTTCTCTGTGTCTGCATTTCCCCCTCCCCATCACTTGGATCTGGCATGGTGCTCACAACTGCAGCCTCACAATCCACTCTTCCTGAGATAAATTCTCAGGGGGCAAGGGAGCCTCTCATGGCCCAGGTGAAATGGTTCCCCCACCCCAAATCTTTAATCCAGTTAGAATGTAATCTAATTCTGCAAGCAATGAACTTTTCCTTCCATCCAAATGAGATCCTTCTGGTTAAACGTGAGACATCTGAGGGGTTCTGTGGGGTTTGGATTGTGTGGGGTTTCCATCGGTTCCCAGCTCTTAGTCTGAAACTTGGGCAGAGAGTTCTGGAAATTCTGATTTTTCAAGGAGTTGCTTGGCATTGATATCTTTGACAAACATAGAAATGAGAAGATGCCTCAAGTCCTAAGTGCATATTCACACTTTGGTGAATTTTATTAAATCATAACAGTAGATAATGTTTGGAGTTGCAGAAATGTGGGAGTGAGATGCTCGTGGAGGCTTAGACTTGAGGATGGCTGATTTCTACTCAGTATGCAACTCTCTCTCAAGATGCCAACCTTCACCTTGCTCACTGACTGGAGAACAGGCTTTCTTTTTTTTTTTTTTTGCGGTACCGGGAATGGAACCCAGGGGCGTTTTACCTCCGAGCTACACCCCTGGCCCTATTTTTTTTTATCCTTTATTTTGAAACCGAGTCTCACGAAGTTGCGGAGGGCCTCACTAAGTAGCTGAGGCTGGCCGCGAACCTGGATCCTCTGGTCTCCGCCTCTCAAGTACTGGGATTACAAGCATGTGCCACCACGCCCGGCTGAAAACAGGCTTTCTTCGGGCACAGCATGGCCTGGGCTCTCTTGGTTATTTGGTTCTCTACCCACTGACTACTATGGGTGGGTATTGGGTAGATGGTGTCTCTGTGCAGACCATCTTACAACACAGGTAAACAAACTCCTTTTTTTAAGAGTCAGTGTATTGGTGAATATGGAAAACCAAGAAATGCTTGGCACATCCTGTCTAATTGGGAGTTCTCCCAAAGTTTCTAAATACAAGGGGATTGGGGTGCCAATGTGGCTCAAAGGGAGGAGAGCGAGGGAACTTTTCTGCAGTAGAGCGTGTGTAATGATTTAAATTGACATTTATTGGAAACTTATTTTGCAGTAGGCATAATTCATTTAATCCTCAAAACAATCCTATGATAGTTATTCTATTATTAACCCACTGATCTGAATTCCAGCTGAGGGACCCGGAGTAACTTGCCCAGGGGCATATACAAGAGAAAAGAAAGGATTCAGGTCCAATGTAGTTTTACTTCAGAATATGTGTGCTTGACCACTAGACCACCCTGCTTTTCAGTTGCAAGCATCCTGTCTATAACATATTTAATGCCTATTTGGGTGGCTGATGGAGATTATGGGGTGGTAAAATCCCTCTGCCCAAGCTACTTGTGTGCAGGTTTTTAAGCTTCTGGTAATTACTCTAGAAACCTTAGCTTGTAACTGAAAGCAAGATGAATCCAAGCAGGTCTGCTAAGTCAACTGAGAACCTGCTGGAGCTGTTGGTGATGAAAGAGCGGAAAACAGCTAATGTTTAAGTACTATTGCCTAGAATTTGGCTGATAGAACAGATGCCATCTTTCAAAGGGGTCAAGTCTAGCTGGCAGTGCCTGGCGGTACAGGGAGGCCTGAGCATGAGATCATACAGTGGTGTCGTTCCCTGTATGTAAATAATTATTTTTCTGTGCCTTTGTCACAAAGCAAGACATACACATTATTTAGAGGGAACAAGACAGGTAGGTACCTTGCTCAGGAGCATTACAAAGACTAGTTAAGGCTGTCCCCCTCATTGTTCTAATAGTTTACATAGACTGAAGATAATATTTGTGGCCAGTTCTGAGGAGAAGTCACCAATAGCTTAAAAAATCAGCTAATCAGTTTTTGATATCAGGATACTTTTTGGACATGGTCCTGCAGATAAACTTTAAGGGTGATAATATTGAATCAAGAGATTCATGGATTTGATTTTCTTCAAGTTCAAGGAGAGAACCCTTGTTGGCTTAACCAGTCTTTGAAAAGAGTTGACTGTGGTGAGAAGAATAACCAATCATACATTTGCAAGAATGTTTTAATTATTAAATAATGTATGTTACTTATGTATAAAAAGTCTACAAATAAAAATTTCTTCACTCATTCCACAAGTATTTTTTAAGTAAGTGCTTACTCTGTGCCAGGCATGGTTTAGGCCCTTGGGATACGGTGGTGAACAAAGTAGGCAAAGTAGCCTTTGAGGAGCTTCCATCACACTCTAGCAAGAAGGTAGGTGGTAAATGTAATAATTAACCAAAGCACACGACTAACATGTGAGAAGATGGTAGTGTTTTGAGGAAAAAAATGGAGGTTAAGAGGAAAGAGAGTCGAGGCAGGGGATGAGGACAGATGTCTAATTTCAAAGGATGGTTGGGAAAGACCTCTTTATTTTTCATTTTTTTGGTACTTGGGATTAAACTCAGGGGCATTCTACCTCCAAGTTACAACCCCAGCCCTTTAAAAATATTTATCTATTTATTTTGAAACAAGGTCTCACTAAGTCACTGAGGCTATCCTTGAACCTGCGATCTTCCTGTCTCAGCCTTCCAAGTACTGGTATTACAGGCATGTGCCACTGTGCCCGGCAAAAGAACTCTATTATTATTATTATTATTATTATTATTATTATTTTAAATACTTTTATTGGTGCATTATAGTCTCACATAATAATGTAGTTCATAGTGATAGTGACATACATGCACACAGCACTTGGCGGGCTTTTTCCTGGCTCCCTCCCTACTCCTCCTCTTCCTTGTAAATGATATTGAGATTGGCATAGGTATTCTCACATACGTACATAATGTTGATGGAAGTGTTTCCTTTATTAATTCTCCCTCTCCCTCCCTCCCCTAGACTACCTCCCTGGATCCACTGAAGTTTCTCCTCCATTATCTAAAGTCCCTCTGGTATCCTGGTTACTCCCCAGCTTCTGCATATGAGAGAAAACCTATGACCCTTCACTTTCTGTGACTGGCTCATCTCACTTAACATAATGTTTTCCAGGTCCATCCATTTTCCTGCAAATTTTGTTCTTCTTTATTGCTGAGTAGAATTCCATTGTGTGTATATTCCACAATTTTGTAATCCATTCATCTGTTGATGGACACCTAGGTTGATTGCATAATTTGTCTATTATGAATTGTGCTGCTATAAGCATGAATATGCATGTATTACTATGATATTTTGATTTGAGAAAGAACTCTTTTTTGCAGTACTGGGGATTGAACCTAGGGACATTCTACCTCTGAGCTGCACCCCAGCCCTACTTTATTTTTTATTTTGAAACAGTCTCACTAACTTGTGGAGGGCCTCACTAAGTAGCTGAGGTTGGCCGCAAACCTGCGATCCTCCTGTCTCAGTCTCTCAAGTACTGGGATCACAAGTGTGCACCACCATACCTGGCTGAAAGAACTCTTTAAAATGATGGTAATTGAACAGAAATGTGAAGGAGGCAAGGGAGTGACGCTTTGGGATACTGATGGGTGGGATGTGCCAGGCAGAGGGCATGGCCAGTGCACAGGTCCCAAGGTGTGAAAAGCCCCCTGTGCCTGAGGAGGGTAGGTCAGGGAGAGAAAGACAATGGTGAAGTCAGAGAAATAATGGGGTTGAGAACATACTTGAAATGAGGGCCACCCCACTGGAGGGTTTCCATCAGAGGTGTTAGAGAACATGGCTTTATATGCCAAAAGATTTACTCTAGCAGCCATGTAAGGAATAGAATGGGGGGTGGGGGGGACCAATTAGGAGACTCACAGAGTAATCCTAGTGAGAGAAGATGGTGGCTTGGCCCAGGTTGGCAGCAGTGTGTCGGGAGCCATTCCCTTCTCTGAGTTGCATAAACAGCCTGGCAAGGCGAGGATTTTGCCAACTGTTGCCGATTTTGTTGATTGTGGCTGTAACAACAGAGGGAGGCTCGCGGAGGAATGAGTTGACCACTCCTTGACCCGGGAAGGAAGAGGGGTGCTGCGTGAGAGCAAGATTTGTCTTCTTGTTGCTATTGTATACATCTGGTGCTGTGTTGTTTGTCTGCTTGTTGGTGTTAATATTGTGTACATCTGATGCTCTGAAAGAATATATAAGGTCTGAGCAAAATAAAGACACTACGGCAGTATTGACTGACCATCCTCCCGAGAACATGGCAGTATTGACTGGCGCATGGCAGTATGGACTG
Source organism: Glis glis (assembly GCA_004027185.1). Lineage (NCBI taxonomy): Eukaryota > Metazoa > Chordata > Mammalia > Rodentia > Gliridae > Glis > Glis glis. Next base: position 1,509 of record PVJS01018970.1, on the reverse strand, counting down.
ACCGTCCTCCCGATAAGGCTCCGGTATTGACTGAGAGTCCTCCCGATAAGGCTACAGTATTGACCGCAGTTCTCTTGAAGCTATCCTTTGTCTTTCCTCTCTCGTCTCTTGTCTTTATGCTACTCCTTGTCTCTCTCTCTCTCTCTTTTCTCTCAATCCTCATTCCCCGTTTCAGGAACAGTTCGAACCCTTCGATTCTGCCGGCGGGCTCCGGCAGCAGTGGAGATGGTGCTAGGAGGGGTGCTAGGATTCTGGATATTCTTGAAGCTAGAACCAACACGATTTCTGATAGACTAGATGTGGGATACACAAGGACAAGAAGAGTCACAGGATGACTACCTGTTTTTTGACTTGAGCAACTGGTAGAATGGATTTGCTTTCAATGGTGATGGAGAAAACTGTAGGTAGGGCAGATTTTTGAAGGAATATCAATAATCCAATTTTTTATATTTTAAGATCACAACATTCAGATGATTGGATGTTAAGTAGGCAGTTGGATGTATGAAGTTAGAGTTCAGGAGTGAAACTGGGCTGAATTGTGTGTAGATAAACTCATGAGACTAGATGCGATTATCCAGAGAGTAATAAGCAGCGCCGAATGCTACTGTCTAGAGATAGTCCGGGTGAACGTCCTGGCAATTTCTTCTTCAGATTTCTCTCTTTAGTATATAATTTAATAATATATGTCTTAGTTTCTGACATGATAATGCTTCATAATAAGCCAGCCAACACTCCATGGTGTAGAACACATATTTGTTTTTCTTTCTCATGGTTCTATGACTCGGCTAGAGTGTCTTTTCTTAGACTGTGGTTTGGTTGGCTCAGTCCGAGGTTTGGGTTGGTTTCATTCCATTCCACTTGTCTTTACATTCCTCTTGGGTCAGCAGCTTCCAAGGACATGTTTTTCTTGTGGCAATGGCAGAAATGCAAGTTTGCAGGCAGGTCCATGTAATGCCTCTTAAGGGCTTGGCTTGGAACTGACTAGATTGCCACTTTCGTCTACATTCCCTTGGCCAGACCAGTCAAATGGCCAAGTCCAAGACTGATGGGGATGAGAAGGCACTCTTCCCACTCCAGCACACTGCAAGGTCACACAGCGAGGGAGAAGTGAAAAGTTGCAATAATAATCCAAGTTATTTTTTATAATGTATAGATTTACATAATGGGATGATACCATATATAGTATTTATATACCTTTTTACTAAAAATATATATTATTTTTCCATGTGTATAATATTTTTAATGCCTGCAATGTATTCTGATGTATGATATTGCCTGGATGTATAATAACTTATTTTAATGAATCTCCTATTTACGGAGATTTAGGTTATTTGTGATTTTTTTCATGACTACAAATAATACTGAAAAGAACATTTTATATTTATATATTTACACAATTTTCTTTTTTTTTTTCTTTTTTTTTATTGGTGCATTGTAGTCTCACTTCACAATGAGTATCAGTTTGGTGTTAACATGCATGCACACAGCTCTTGGTGTCCCTCCCCCCGC